>JBBPLJ010000178.1:18325-30071 GCA_038089715.1 Veloporphyrellus conicus
GGACGTTGTGGGTGATTCCGGAGGTTGAAGTCGCGAGGAGCCCTCGGTGATTCGCGAGAGGGAATATGTGAGATCAAGGGACTGCGCGCGATTTTGAAGAGATCGGGGCTTGGAAATCTGTTCCTTGATCTTGGACTCGAGGAGGGAATCTGAGCCCCGTTTCAGGGCATCCTCGGTATTGCGGGTTCGGGATGCGATTCCTGAGCCCTAAGAGAGATTGATCCAGTAAGGCAATGAAACTGGATTCGCAACAAAAGTGAAAACCCACGATTGGTAGTAGTGGTGCCCAGTAATCAAGTCCCGACCCAGGCGGTCCATACGCTGATTGCGAATCCTCATGTTCCTCAAGATCATAAATGTATGCAGGAGCATTGAATAGCGCCTTTACGTCTGGAGATGAATTTGCCAATCTCAATCGTCGATCACCGAGGATCTCCGACGACCTCGTCAACTCAACGGACTCTGTGTTGAAAATGAGTACAAGCAGCGGACCACGAGGAAGTAGAGTGTAGTCTCACCATGCCTTCTTGCGGTCGAAAGCACCTTGCTGTCAAAGTGTGGGAATGCCTCGGCGAACGAGTCACCCCTCTTGTGTGTATGCGCAGTCGGCGAAGGGTACACTCGTACGTTATGGTTGAGTAGGAATTGCTCCAGCATCTCCCTCGTTGCGAGTAGGAAATCACTATTTGACCTCTGGCACCTAAACTTGAAGCTGTACTCGCCCTGCGACTGGATTTGTGTCGTTTGCGACGAGGCTTGGGATGCGGTTGGATGGTCAAGTGAGGTACTGGAACCGTTCGTAGAGTGAATGGAAGCGGGGAGTTTCAGATTGGGAGTGATTGATACTTGAAATTCACGCTTGACGCGCTCAACAAATGCGACAAACTCAGGAGAGGCACAGACCACCGGGAGATCAGGGCTAGGTGGTACTGCCATGTCCGCCTCAAATGGAACATGTTCCTGTTGATTGTAAGACGAAGCAGGGCATGTGAGGTAAAGCAAGCTGACCAATAGCATAGCGGCAGCAATCTGTACCTGACTTTCGGGTCCAAAAATCGTTACGATGTCCGAGGCCGTTTCTTTATCCGGGAGCCGCACACGTGAATTGGTCTTCGATTCAATGTCATGTATGAAGATAGCTTTTTCTCCAAGCAACGTGCGGTGGTATCGGCGGGGGATCGATAGGGTCTCATTGACATAATCCTTGTCCTGGTGTTGAGTAAGCGGGCCGTTGTCCTGAGCATCACGGCGACTCAACATACCTTTGGGTTCACAATCTCCATAACCGATTGCTTCAGATTATCCAAATTGATTGCATTCTTGGACGGCGTTCTCGCGACGACGTTATCCTCATTATCGTTATACCCGCCCAACGCAGCAAATTCTTCTGCATTCGAAAACTTGACGTAAACTCCATACTTCTTCATGATCCTCTGAATGTTCCTTCCTCCAATGCCAATAATACGCTTATGGTATGCCTCGGGGACATGGAAGGATATCTCAGCGGGAAGCTCCTCTTGCAGAAGTGTAAGACCAGTCAGGATTGAAGCGTCGGAGCCGGAAAGATCGATAAGGAAGTTGTGGTCGTTGAACGTCTCAAATTTTATTTTGACGGAAGCTGATTGCATGATCTTATTGATCTTACCGTTCTTCTTTCCCGAGATGAACTCGCGATGTTCATTAGCCAGCTCAACCTGGAAGCGGATTTCGTGATGGAATGACTGTCATTGGGCTATGTGAGTAATATGGGGTATGTTGAGAAGTAAAGAAAAACGCACCTTGACGAGATCCAAGTCCAATATCATGTTGATGGCTGCTCGGACTTCGTACTCGAGACCGTGCATCTCGAAACACATGCTCTTGAACACGACCTCTGCGCCCGTCGTGAGCGAGATTTGCCTCAGAAGTGTCATTACCTGCGAACTATTGAGAGTTGCAGGGGGGAGTAGTACATTGAATTGGACTGGGAGGAGCCAGAAAGATGCGACATAATATTGGCAGGCCTGATCATGTAAGATGAGATGACACCGCATAACAAAATCGAAACAACACACAAGCTGCATTATCCCTCTGATCGTCCTCTGGACATTGACACGGTGATCACCGTACACAGTAATCAAACTCGTCGAACTGCCGATGGGTGGAAACTGAATAAAAGTCGCGTTGTCGGACATGATGGACTTAAGGTCCTCCGTTCGGTCGAGAACCATCCAATCGAGTTTGCGAGGAACGATGACAGTATCGCGAGAGATAACACCCTTACTCTGTACACGACGGAATAAGTAGGATTTACCAATCTACAAGGAAAACTAACTTTGTTTGCAGAGAGCTGGAACAACATATCTCTGGCTCTTTGAACACCGAAAAACTCTCCGGTAATCCATATGAGATTTGGATTGTGAGCCTGTAGATGCTGATTCCCTTGTGCTTGGCCCGACTGAGCACTACCATTAGTGCCGACTGGCGGTGTCCTGAGATCAGGACCAACGAGACCCTGGAGAGGGGAAGGGTAATAGATGTTGGTGGCAGTCTCCTCTTGAATGGATTGAAGCACATGGCGTTTACGGCCGGCAATGATAGCATGTAGCTTTTGGTCAATTTCACAAGGCTCTGCATGCAAACCACTCTAACACAGGGAGTGAGAAACAGACAAGGAAAAAAAAAAAATGAAGACGAACAAGTTCATCCAGCATGACCAAGAGTCTAACCCTTGCCAACTCTGTCGCGTCGCCCTGACCGGTGACGACGAGCTCACAGACACGCTCAGTTTCGAGACCAGTCCAGCCTGCGCTAGTGGAGATACCATCTGGGGGTGTTCTACTTGAGAGAGAGAGGGGGGAATTTACAACGGCGATGTGGGCATAGGTGAGAGAAGCGATGTCGTCGAGTTTGCGGCGCACATCGAGTTTGAGCGTTGGCTTTGATGAGGGAGAATCTAGAATGTCGGAGCGGGGCACCTTGATTGCGGTGCGATGCTGAAAGGGGGTAAACAAGAGGGGTTTGAGGGGAGGTGGCAAGAAAGGAGACTGACCTGGACAGGGCTGTCTTTGAGGAGCAATCCACGGGCCAGCATAACCTGTTGGTAGGCACCAGAGATATAAAAATTCCAACTGCGACCGCCATCTGACAGGAGGTAAGTGAGCTGCACATTGTGAAGAGACCTTGCGAGGATAGCCAGCTTGTCGACGGTCTCGGAGTCGGCCTGGTTTGACGGGGAGGGTTGAGTGGCAGGGAGGGGGGGGACGGAGGGAAAGTTTTCGGGGAGGCGTTGAAGGTGCGAGGGGATGCGGTGGTCATGGGCGTCGAGGGAGGAGGAGGGGGAGTGGAGATGACGGGACCTGCGCGGGTGGGTGAAGGATATGGAGTAGATATCCATGTTTGGTGAACAGTGGTGGGGGTAGGAGAACAAGCGCGAGTAGGGAAATGAGGGGTATGCTTCTTCTCTCGGATTAGGAGGGTATTCGCTCCTCAGCGCCAGTGTCGCTTCGTTGCGCAGTGAGGAACGCAATACGGTTGCTAAACGAGTCTGGCGCAGATGTCGTTATGAACGCTGTGTCGGTGACGCGGTCTACTCGATGCGTGTCGTGGTCCTCGTCGTCGTCGTCGATGTTCTGCGATTCGAAGAGATTCTTTTTCTGGCTGTCGATTTCCACTATTATTTTGACTCGTCATAAATACATAAATTAATATATTGTTATTATTAATCAGACAATCACGATCATGTCCAGTCACTCTGTGGAGTGGTCCGTTCTCGAGGTCCGTGCCTGCCCTCGCCCTCGTCGTCCTCGCCAACCCTGACCCACACCGCAGTCCATCCACCCGACGATCTGCATCTCCAACAAGGATGCGATCGCCACCCTTCTCGTCCCCGTCGAGCTCGGGTTCGACACTCCCGTCCACATCTTTCCCGTTTCTCATGACGCTTATCTCTCTTCGTCGTCCTTCTCCGTTCCTGCCGACGTCCCTTTCCAATCCACCACCCTTTCCATCTTCCCGCCCCTACACCTCCGCGTCGCCCTCCCTTCTACGTATCCATCTCAGGTTCCCCCCCTCATCCAATCCCTCCAGGCAACCTCCGCGTGGTTACCCCCATCCATACTTGCCCTCATGAAGGAACGTATGATCACAATGTGGTCCCCCGGAGAAGATGCCGGCGTTCTCTACACCTGGGTCGAATGGATACGCACAGGTGATTTCTTGGCGGACGTTGGGTTGCTTACCGACGACGTGCGCGCCATCCAGTATGTCTAACCCTTGTTCTTCCCTCTTTTGCTTATGCTATCCGTTCTCGCTTTCTGCCTTCAGAATTCCCCATCCATCTCCACAGCTTCTCCTTACCCCCCTCCTCGCTTATGCCTCCTCATCCAAGTCAGATGAGTTTGCACATGCCTCATTTTTATGCGCGATATGTCTGTCAGAGCGCAAAGGCGCTCGCTGTCTCGCACTCTCATGTGGTCACGTCTTTTGTAGGGCGTGTCTGGTCGACATGTGGGGACTACATGCCAGGGAGGGTCAGGTCTCTCATGTTGGTTGCCCTGAACCTGGCTGTGGGGGGAAGGACGCAGATGGTCTCCGCGAAGCGACAGAGGATGAAGTTAGAGCCGTCCTTTCAGAGACTGAGCTCGATAGATGGAAATGGCTACGCAAAAAGCGTGATCTCGAGCGTGATCCTGCCATGATACACTGTCCGATGGAGTATTGTCAAGAACCCGTCCCAAAACCTAAAATTGATAAGTCAGGAATTGACAGTTCTGATGAGGACGAGTCCGGTTGGGCACGCTTGCGCACTTGCGGCGCGTGCGGTTATTCATTTTGTGCTTTTTGTAGGCGTACTTGGTATGCTGGAGTCCGCCATCGTTCCCGAGCCTCTGTTGATCATTGCCACTCCGTTAGGCACGGGCCTCACACGTCTTGCCCACTTCCTCTCACCTCCAAATTCATCCTGGATTACCTTTCGGCCCCGCCGGATTCTTCTGCCCGTCATGCTATCGAACGTCGATACGGTCGCAGCAATGTTATCAAACTCGTAAAACAGCACGAGGAGGAGAAAGAGAATAAGAAATGGATAGATTCAAGTACGATGGCCTGCCCTGGCTGTGACATAAGAGTTGAAAAGTCAATGGGCTGTAATCACGTGCGTACAATTCTTATTGATATTCTGGTGTTCGTCTTGCTCTTGTCTCCGATCGCCCAAACCATCATGAATTACACTTTGAGCACTTACCACTCACCACTACTTTAGATGACCTGTGCCAAATGTGGAACTCACTTTTGCTACCGTTGTGGTGCAAAGATTCCCGGAGCAAATCCGTACCAGCATTTCTCCACCCCACACACACCTTGTTTCTCCAAACTATTTGACTTTGTCCCAAGTCCAGCAGACGAATGGCAGCCGATAGGAGGGTTTGAGTTCATATAAATGAACTTGTCAGTCATCGAGGGTTTGTTGAGCTAAATAGACGACTCCATTGCCTTCAACTCTGAATCAGGTTGTTCTTCCGGGAAATGACCCTTCCTGGTCGGTATATATAGTTATGATGCTTGGGAGATGAAGATGTGGTTTTCGCAGCTCTGCAAGTTTGTCTGCTTTACTATACTTAGTTCCCAAAGTTTAAATAATATGTCTCGGTCATGTCGGGAGCATTAAAAGTATTTTGTCGACACTGATACCTGGCTTGGCGACGGCACACCAGATGGATAGCACACACTCTATCCATGCTCTCGTGCGTCTTCTCAAATCACCCACCGACCCTCCCTCCACTCCAGGGCCTTCTAAAATCGAAATAGCTTGTCTTTCGTGGTCAGATTCATCTTTCCGCGCAGCGAATAAGGGCGAAGTCATCGGGGAATGGGTGCTCACCCTGCTTGGACAAGCCAAAAAAACGAGGCGAGAAAGGGATGCAATTTCCACCTTTGACCCCACCACAGATCCTAGGTATTGGAATCTACTTTCCGAGGTGCTTACTACCCCACCTCCAACTACCGCACGACCCATAAAGACATGGCTTCTTCCCCTGCTGAATCGACTCCGACTCGACACGATTGTCATCGAACTGCTCGCCTCTCATGCTGCCCAAGTACTTTCCCCAGCTCGAGCTGCGCTTACCGTACTTTGGCCCTTGGCGCATAAGAAAGTCGGTGTGGATGCGTTGGGGGAGTGTCTCAGTGCTGTTTTCGACGCTTGCGCTGAGTGGGAGCGTGTGGACGATAATCTGGGTTGGATCTGCTCAGTTGTCATCAGTGCATACCGGGATTCATTGGCAAATGCAGGGAAAAAAGTGAGTGCCTTATCGGTCGTCGGTTAATCGCTGCCAGACCTTGGTAAATTGCGGATCTCGGCACTAAATCCCCCTCCTGCAATCATCCAGCTCTACAATTCCTTTCTTACTACCCACCTCTCTTCCTGGCTTTGCGCTATCCGTGCCAGCCCTTCCGCTGTTGCCCCTTCGCCTACAAAACAGCTCTCAGATAGCATATATGCTGTCGGCGCGGATACCCTCTTTTCTCTCGATGCTCTCAAGCAGCCACCTGATACACTGTTTGATGCATTGTGCTCCTCCATGTTTCTCATTTCCTCGCTCCTGCCCGTTCTCCCAAAAATCTTCGCCTCCTTTCTAAGCGCGATGCACAGACATAGATCTGCGCTCTTTGTCTCTGCAACTAGCGTTGTTGGCGGAAAAGAAGAAGCTAGGAACAAGGGTATGGAATTTGTGGGAAGATGCTGGTCTCAAATCTGGTGTTGTGCGAGCCTTCCAGAGGATCTCGAAGTGGAGAAGTGGAAGTCCGTTATCGGTGTTTTCGAGATTGTACAGAAAGAGCGCCTGTTTGCCGTCCACTCTATCCGTGGAATGCATAAAGGCATGATATATGGTGGATGTAAAGGGGAAGTGGCTTTAAGTGAAGCAAGGGATAAGGTCGTTGAGATGTTGGAAAGTGCGGATACCTCTTTCAAAAGTAAGTTGGTCGCATGGTTTTCCTTCCAAACATAACACATGTGAGTAGACTATCAAGCAGAACTCCTAGTTCTCTCTACGCAGCTTTTGGACGTACTCGTCCAGGTTGAATACGACTTCATAGGATCTATATTGGAGAGAGTGCTTTCCGCTTTGATTAATGTGGGCCATCTTTGTATGTGCTGATTTTAAATCTGACCTCATCATGCATAGATTCCGCCGTCACTATTCCACCTCATAAGAACGCCATCCTTAGAACTTCTTACCCATGTCCTTGAATATCACACTAAAACGCGCACCGTACACACATATGTGTTGGCCCTTCTCAATGCTGTACTTGCGAGCTCTGCTTCCATCTCATCCCCGCCTATGACAAGTACCTTCCCCCTTCTACATCACTTACCAGCTCTTGCGCATGCCCTTCGCACATCGTTAATACCTACTCAAACTTCGCCTCTAGCGATTGCTGTACTTCGTACAGTCGAAAACGCTTGGACGGCCTTCGAGGGCGCGAATCAAGTGGAGGAGAGGGTTGTTAAAAAACGGAAGGTTGCTGAGGACACGGATAAAAGCGGACGCACGGCAAGATCGGTGCTAACCCAGGCTCGAGTGTTCTCTTATGCGGGCCGCGTCGCTGGGGTCGTTCTCTCCAATTTACCAGCGGATGCATACACTAAGGACGAAGAATATTATTTGGAGCATTTGTGGGATGATGTTGGGAAGTTGAGCTGGACTGTCATTTGGGGCTGTCTGAGGGAAGATACTGAAGAGGGCGGGGAACACGGCACGGTGCAAGGTAGAGATAGCAAGAAACGAAAGCTTGCAGTTGAAACAAGCCCTCTCTCTGCGTTTTGTCCTCATATTGTGACATCTGCCGCCCTTCGATTTCTATACGATGTCCGTTCTCGGTTATCCTTCCCACTTGGGGACTGCGACCGACTCGGAGAAGCCCAAATCAGAACACTACTGGACGTTGCGCGCAGTGAAGCATCAGATCCAGAGCTAGTCCTCGAAGCTGTACGTGGGTTAGCTACTGTGATTCTCGACCCTTTTTTCAGTTTATTTCCCGGCACCAGATTCGGACTATCCTTTGGCATAGCTCGTACACACATGAGCTCCAGAATCAGACGAAGATACAGCCGATCTTCACTGTGATCCTCGACATTCTCACCACTCATCTTTCATCTGAATCAAAGTGGTCCGGTGTGTCGGGTGCTCTCACTCGCGAGAACTTGGGCCTTGCAATCCTGTATGTGTTGACAGATAGGTGGATCGACGTTTTCGAGTGAGTTGGTTTCCGTATGATTGTAGAGGTGTCTTTCCTCTAATTCTTTGATGTTTGCTAGCGCGCTGGCCTCGACGGAAGACATGGAGAAATTCATTTCACTACTATTTGGCATATCTCTTGACCTGCCCGGTGAGAATACACGAAAGAATTCTGATGAGATTTGTCTGCAACGCAACCCTGCTGTCATCACTTTATCTGGTATCCTCCTCAATCTCCTCAGAAATGCTCAATTTTGGGAACTACATAACATCCGAGGTCCGTCATCCCGCCAATCGGTTCGATTTTTGTGGTTTAAGTTTGATTCGCAGCCGTATTTCTATCGTCTGCATTGGCCCAGACTGCACCTGCTGCGGTCGAGACACCCACAACCGTAGCAGCTGAAAATGAGCTCACTCCCGCCTGTAACGTATACACGCTCCTTCATTTTGTGCCTTCGGAGTACTTCACTCGTCCTGTGCGCGCTGAACTGGTCAAGAGGGCCATGGATACAGACATACAAATTTGCATCAAGTTGGATGGGCGAAGAGGCAAAGGGGAGAGGAGGGATGTAGATAAAAGTAATCCGGTACTTTGGGAGAAAATTCATACGACCCCGGCAGACGAATCGAAGAGCTGGTTACGCCGACTGACGTTCGTTCGAACCTTCTTGCAGCGTATGGGGCAGTTCATAAATACACCCAACCATACAGTGAGCTTTATAGTCTTACTCTGTGCCATGCTCATGCAAAATATGTATGAAGATTTCCTCGGCATTTGTCAACCACTTGCTCAGCCCTCCACCATGCATATATTCCCCTTCAAAGGTACTCATAGGTGTTACTCTCGATTTGATACAATCACACGCTATGTACGTCGCAACCTTCTCTCTGTACGTATGCTAACGATGGTTTCATCGTTAGGAGCCTCCTGCGTTCACGAGAAGCAGAGGCAGCGACATCCTTCTCTGCTGTAGTATTTACGCTTATTACTGCTAGACCCTTTTCACGGCCAGACTCTCGGGAGACGTGGGCGCATATCGTCGTTCAGTCCACCATCCTTAAGCTGGTCCAGCATTTGACAGGTAACTTCGATGCAGCTAGGTACGGTTTTGCGATAAATCCCGCAGACAAGTGATGCGATGAATATGCTGTAGTTTGCCCGACCTGGTTAAACACGCATTGAAGACACTTCTTGAGACTCTCGAGGTAACGCTTTTACCACGCGCACAAAAATTGATAGAAAGGGATACGATGGAGTTGGATCAATTCTTCTCAAGTGAACAAATCAATGCATGGGTTCGTATCTTGTTACTGAGGCGGTGGCTAGGAATGAATCGTGCGTTTTTTGGGGGTCGCCTCCCCGCTGTTGCTGACTCTCGCGTAGTTCAAGTTGCTGTTACTCCAATTCCGCTTGGACGAATGCTGGCGATATCAACAATTTGTCGTGACACTTCTGCTAGACTGGAGCCGGAGACTTATTCAAGTATCCTGGAGCTGTTGTTTGAGGAGCTCTGGTGTATGCCTGACATTTCACATCGCGCCCATCTCGATGTTCTGGTTAGTTTCTACGCAGTCGATAATGGTAACTGGAATTCTAATGGTACGCCGGTTTTCTCTTGCACTTCCATCTTATGTACCTAACTCGATGTCAAAAGTAGGACATATCATGGACACTTGTATCGCACAAGCCTCTAAGAAATTGACCATCGAGGATTTTTCTCGTTTACTGGATGTCCTGGCAGAAGGGATCGGCGGAGGTGGACTCCAAGCGGGTCAGCGAGAATGTTTGATCCATCTGGGCATGATCATGCTACACGATGCGCCGCAAGGTAAATTCACCCATGAGTAAAGCTAACCATCCACTTACAAACGTTTGATAGGAACACTCAGGGTCATTCAGAACTTTGCGACGCGATGCTTCAATCTGTTCACCGACCAAGAGAATATTTATGGTGGCTCGTCACATCTAAGAATGCAGTACCTGGAGTTTATAGCGAAGCACTGTTCAGACCGGGTGCGCATTCCTTGGCATGGCATCGGACTAATTTGCTGACGTCTTGGTTGCAGCCAGCAGCCATTCGCTCCGTGGATCTTGGCAGTATATGGTCACTCCTTAACAAAACGCTTTCTGGTTCCTCACACCACGATGCTACGACGGCATTCCCAATTTTTCATCACATCGTCACGATCATCGGTGCACTCATTCGACTGCGACGCGACCTTGTCGTGCACACTCTTCCTCACCTCAGCCTTGTCCTTCGCCAGCTGCTGATGCTTACCCGAAAGATACGTCCCCAACTTGGTGCTAAACAGGGCAAAATCGTCACAGACACGTTTCCATCATGGCTCTCCGCCTCCCAACCTTTGTCAACCGATGAAGCGCGCGCGCTCGCTCGTCTCCTCACCTCGCTGACTGCCAAAACCGTCCCGAGAACACACCGTCATGCGCATCTACCGACGTCCATCGAAACGCAGAAGGTAGAGTCCCTCGCCAAACCGTTTGCGAAACACGCGTCGTACGTTCTCGTCGCATACGTGGACGCGTTCAACGATCCGTTGTGCATTATAAACGCGGAGATGCGGCGGGATCTCGAGCCTGGATTGTTCGCTCTATGTGAGATGGTGGGAGAGCACAGTCGGGACGCGCTGATGGTGTCTGCGCTGGATTCGGGTGGGAAAATGATCATGAAGTCTCTTTGGAGAGAGTATGAAAAACAGCGGTATGTAGGCAAGGGTTGAAGATCATTTGTCGATGAGAGGGTTTTGAATCGGCTACTGTCTGTCGCATGATTGTCGAAAGGTCCACAATTGTACTGAAGCATTTTGGTACGCATGAGAATAAGACAATGCGATTGCAGAGTGAAGCTCTCGCCGCCGGTTGAGGCAGCGATCTAGCCTGTCCAGCAAACAAAGGACACCACGCAGAACGCAGATAAAATCCAGCTCCATTTGGGTATTATTACAAGGACATACACATCTAGGTGGGCTTCGCAGCCTTGATATATACGTCCCGGAAGATGTTCCGCTTCTTGGGTGCCTGATCAGGCGTCCAACCTGCCTTTGCCTTCTCTTCTTTCAGTGTCATCATGAGGCCAAGGAAATCTTCGACGGCTTGGGGAGACGTCTGGATATGCATCACGATACGAGACGCATTGATCCTGATGGGTTTTTCGAGCGCAGCCGCACGCTCGACAATCTCCCAATACTCCACACCGATACAAGACGGGTCGTAAAATAACTGTTGGGTACCGATCATCATCAGGTGATGTGTGCCGATGAGAAACACGAGTGTCAGGGGACGCACGACGCAAGTTTCGGCGGGACTGAGGATCTCAATTCCGATGGCTTCCAGGCCTTGTTGCATGCGCTTGGCGAGCGCATGCACACGAGGAAGCTGCGGGAAATTGTGAGTGAGCGCATAGGCAGCGCAACCGACTAGGTAACCCGTCTGACGCATTCCACCGCCGAAAAGCTTTCTAAACCATCGTGCCTTGGTGATAAAGGCCTTTGGACCAACCAAACACGAT
>JBBPLJ010000182.1:0-19025 GCA_038089715.1 Veloporphyrellus conicus
ATAAGCAGATAAAGAAACCAAGATATTTTTCTAAAAATTCTTTAATAATAGAAGGTAAAATAAAAGAGTTAATTAATTTATATTATTAGTTAATTAAGTATAGGCTCAGTGCAAATATTGATGATAACAAATGGAGTATCAATATAATTACAATCACCAATGATTTTATTAAAGATATAATTAAGAAATTTGGCCAGAAAAATGAATTAATCAGTAAGATTAAAAAGATTTAAAAAAAAGAATAGAGTAGCTAGTGGTTGAAGAATAATGTCTAGTTAAAGTAAAATGTTAAGAATAGAATGTTGAAGGGGTTGAATAAAAGGGTAAAGTAGATATTATATAAGATTAATAATAGTATTGTTGGTAATATAGTAGATCTAGTAGCTCTATGCTATATAGTATTATTATATCTTTTGATAGCATATATTATCAATAATTACAGTTTACTATTCTTACTATTAAATGCTACAGAGTCTATAATAGCATGTATTGTCAACTACTATAGTTTTCTATGCTTACTATAAATAGTAATGGTTGAAAACTTTAGTCTATATAGTACTATATAGTAGAGGGGAGACTATAGTGTCTACTGAAATTATATGTACTACATAGCACTATATAGCACTCTATAGTATACTGATTTTTTACAGATGCACCTAAGGTACTGGTGTGCATACAAGCAGTTACATGATGTTGAACTTTAGTGCTACTCATAGACTTAACACTAAAAATCAGTGGATGCTAAATAAGTAACAGCATTCATGATATTAGTGTCTTTCTATTCACAGTTAAAACTGGAAACTTCATACAATGTGTCCACCAGTAAGTTCCCAGTTTGTTTCATCTCCCAATCCGACCTGGTCCCAGGTGTGAGCTTGCTGTACGCTGTGCTGATCTAATCCATTATATAAGCGATTTTCATTGGGTCAAAATAGCTTCTCGTAACGTCGCTTGGTCCTTTTGAAGGCACGCGGTGATACACTAAACCTCTACTCGAGGCGCCTCGACTTCATGAAACTCATATCTACATTCCACCCACCATCGTCTGTCCTTGATTCGCTGAAATGTACACTAGCGGACGACGAGTTTCTTGTTGTGGCCAAACTAAACAGGGTAGATATCTACTCTCTACAGCCGGGAGGACTCCACCATGAACAAGGAATGGAGATATGGGGCAGGATCCGGACGATAAAATCGGTTCCTATTGTGGTATTTCTCATTCATAATGGTGTCTATCTCTTCGATGATAACCTGCTTGATTAATAGCATGCCTCTAGATTGTACTTGTTGGTTCTCACCGACCACCCGGACCCTGAACTTGTGTTCCTGGTATTCACGGCTTCTAAATCCGGTGACGGAGACCTCAGTCCAACCAGTCACCTTTCTCTCTCTGAAAACAACGCACGACCAGCAGAATTTTACCACGATGTGCTCGTGGACCGTTCAGGAACCATAGCCGTAGTAAGCGTTTATACGGGCAAACTCAAAATCGTTGCTCTGACGGAGGAAGGCGGATATGAAAGAGACTTTGACGTATCGTCAGCATGCAATTTTCGACGTGTGAAAACCAGCTAACGGTGCGCACCACAGAATCTTGGAGTTGAATCTCCTCAGTCTCGTTTTCATCCCCACAGCAGAATCATATACGCTTGCTATGCTACATTTTGATTTCCAACAGCGTCTCCAGCTTCTCACGCGCGATATTCAAGCTGATGATGCTCCTCAACTTTCCCAGACACCATCGCAGCTCCTCCCTCCTCTGTCGCTTCCTGGAAAGTGGTTTTCGATTGAAGAACAAACGCCGCGCTTAATATTTGTCCCATTTGCCGAAAGCAGCGACAGCGAATGCGAAGGGGGGATGTTAATCGTTGGTGGGCGGAAGATTCTACTTTATGAGCTAGCTTCTAGTGATGACCTGGAACAAAACAACCGCAAGAGCCAACGCATGGCGAAAAAGAAGAAGAGCAAAAATGCAGAAGAGGCTGCAAGTGCAAAGCAAAAGGAAAAAGAAAGAGAATGGAGGAAAAAGAAACCCCGTGCGATGGTCACCTGGCCGTGGTCTGAAGTTACTGCGTGAGTTTAAGTTGATGCTAAGAGAATCGGGAATAACATCTTTTTCAACTGGTAGTTTCTGCCCACTGACGCAAGATAACAATAAGTTCTTGATAGGAGACAAATATGGAAGACTTGCAATTTTATATGTCGACAGAGTCGGTTTGATGCTCGTTTCTCTGGGAGAGGTGCGCACTACCCTCGCGTCTTTACTCGTGATCTATAAATTACTCAGGTATCCTCTCCAATGACCTTGACACATCTGGCTAATCAAGTTGTGTATCTCGGATCTCACTTTGGCGATTCACTACTACTGCAGATTAGCCCATCCGCTGTTTCCGGCTTAGATTATCCGACGCTACCCATCCCTGCATCCGTTCCCACCGTCAAGCCTAAAGATCTTAGCATGATTGCCAAAACCAGGACCAATGATAATACTGAAGGGATCATCGTCAATGGCACTGGTAGTTATCTTATCGGACTAGAGAGCTTCAGTAATATTGCACCGATCGTTGATGGAATTATTGTCGACACAGACAATAGTGGCCAGGTGTGTATCATTTGGGATTCAAACCATTATTAACGCTTTTCACAGGAGATTGTTACATGTTCCGGGGGACGCAATACAGGTTCACTAAGGGTTATCAAGAGCGGTGCTGACTTTCGGGAGGCAGCGGTCATGCATGGTATATCTAATGTCGACCACATTTGGTCGCTGCGCGAAATGTACAAGGGACAGGATCGGTGAGCACGCGTCGAAACCAAGCGGAATCGATATCTAATCTTTGCATAAGGACGACTACTCACATCGTGGTATCAACTCTCCAAGAAACGCATGTATTCCGCCTCGAGGATGATCGAGGGACTATGGTATCCAGTGTCGGAGGTTCCGACAAAGGCTTTTTGTCGTCTAGGACGCTGGCTGTTTCTAATATCCGACGGCAAATTCGGGAGGATGGGTCATTTTCGTCAACTTATGATGATTCCTCTCGAGTCGTGCAGGTCGTCTCTGAAGGATTACTCCTTCTGGATTATGATCCCAGCTTGCGGGAGTATACTCAGATAGGCAATCTCTGGATGCTAGATCAATTTTCCGATGGCAATCATGCGGACTGGTCTGGTAGGAAAATCGTAGCTGCTGACATCAACGCTAGCCAAGTCGTCATCGCCCTCGATCACGGCAGACTGGCACTACTTACCCTCGATGGTGATCGTTTCGTGAAGCGATGGACGCGAGAGTTTGTGGAGCCCCCGCCCTTCAACTGCACTGCGGAGATCTCTGCTGTGACATGCCTTCCTATCGACAGTACAAAGCCATACGCCACGAAAATTGCCGTTGGATTCTGGATGTCGAACGTTGTCAAGATTTTGTCTCTTGCTCGGCCTGACAACATTTTGTGCGAAACTGGCGAGCTCCCGGCTTCTCCACGATCAGTGCTACTGTATGACTTTACAAGCGAATCTGAGCAATCACGTCCCCATCTACTTGTCGGTTTGGTCAATGGATCTCTCGCAACCTTTCCATTCCAGAAACAGCAGCTACTAGGCGACCAGAAACTCATTTCCATTGGTAACCTTCCTGTGACGATGCACACTTGCCGCATCAAGGGCCGCTCTGCAGTATTTGCCTGCGGAAGTCGAACATCGATATTATTCTGGGAGAAAGACCGTCTGCAACATTCGCCACTGATGCTCAAGGTTTGGATTATGGCTTCCTCATGGTGATACCCTGAAACATCCTGCGCATACAGGACGTCAACGCAGCCGCTGAATTCAACACGATATCACACCCCTCTTCGGTGATTCTGGCTAGCCCGAACGCCCTCGTTATCGGAGCAGTATCAAACTTCGACAAGCTCCATATCCGATCGGTATGCTACCATCTCGCGACCCTCAGCCTTTTCTTGATTATCAAATAGATCCCTTTGGGTTATAACTCTCCGCGTCGTATCGTTCATAACCCCAGTTGGGGAATATTTGCTGTTGCCTGTGCACGACCAACACCTGCTCAGATTGGGCAAGCAGAGGTCTTTACTTCCACGGTACAATTGTTCAATCATACTTCTTTCGAAAGTTAGTGATAGCTCCGACGGTGCAGGGAGAAGCTAACTTCGTGTGCAGAACGCAGTGAATTTGAGGTTGACCAAGGGGAGGAAGTCACGTCCCTCCATGTTGTCGTGACCACCCTGTCGGGTGTGTCGACGTCCTTTCTGTGTGTGGGTGTCACATCCTACGACGACAAAGAACGAGAGCCATCTCGAGGGAGACTCGTGCTCTTGCAAACAAATGGTTCACGGGCACCTTTGGTTGTAATGGCGACCGTCAGCGTTGGAGGTTGCGTATACGCGATCACCTCAGTGGAAAATATGATTCTTGCCGCTGTCAATAGCTCTGTGGGTGTGGGTGTCAGCTCTTGTAAGCATAGGTTGACAGCCACCCCATCTAGGTGGTTATCTATAAGATCGAAGGGACAGAGAAGCAGGTCTCAATCAAACAATCTACGGTGTTCAATCACAATTATCTCATCAATACCCTCGTATTTCGGGCCAACCGACTGCTGGTCGGAGACGCGCTCACTTCGGTCTCCTTGCTGAAACTCCAGGGTTCCCAAATTGAACCTATCGCCAAGGACTATGGATCTTTGTGGCCAACCTGCGCAGAACTGTTAGACGACAATACCATCATCGGAGGAAATGTGAGTATGTGGCCCCTGATTGCCTAGAATTCAGGCTCACATCGGCCTTCAGAGCGACTACAATTTGTTTTCATTCCGACTCCAAGTGAATGAATTACAAAGAGTACTCGAGCGCGAAGGTCATTACTACCTAGGTGACATCATAAATAAGTTTTTACCTGGTGAGCGAACGGTGTTTTGAGTGTATAGTAGGTGCTGACACCGGCTTCAAGGGGCGCTTGTCTCCCATGAGGTGCCGATTGATATCCCAATAGTGCCCAAACAATCGTTTTTGACCCCAGCTGGGCAAATCGGTGTTATAATCGACCTCACCGACGACGAATTGTCGCTCCACATGACGGCTCTGCAGAGGAACCTGTCGACTTTCTACGAACTCAAAACGGGTATCAGTCACTCAAAGTAAGGTTCATCTCTCCGGGTGCTTGCCTTACTAACACCCCTCAGGTACCGCGCACCCAAGAATAATGCAGGTCGAAGTGATCTCGAGGGAACCTCTGTTGGCTTCCTCGACGGGGACTTTTTGGAGCTATTTCTCAAATACATGGCGGATGAGCAATCTCTTGCACAAATAATGGAGGGTCAGTCCGAGCCCGAGCAATTGACATGCGGGCGAGATCGACTACAAGAGGTGTTGCAAGTATTGCAAAGCTTGCATTGAGACGAGTGTTTTTAATAAATGTGCTCCAAGAATGAATGTAATTGTACCCCACTGAAACATAAAATCAGGACCAGAGACTGGTTAGAAACTGGGAGAATGTGTAAATGGATGATGCCGTCTGCATGCCCAACTCCATATCTGCCTGGTCATCAGATACTCGAGGAGCAAAGTAAAATCCTGAGATGAGAACGAGGTAGCTGAGAGCGCGGCAAGGTTAGTCGACTCGCTACTTTCCAGTCATGGTTGGGCAATATACCTTAGAATGAGGATACTTCCCCGATGATAGTTACTCTTCGCTTCGATATACGTGTAGGTCATCAGGAATACGGCAAGGATGATGACCACGACGTCCCAACGCGGGAAGATGAGACTGTCAAGGGAGTCGTACTGATTCATATCGTAATAGAAGCGGAAAACTCACGTGAACGAATAAGCAATTTCCCCCATCTTCTCGGGGGCATACCAGGCAGAAAAGGCGACCATGGCAGGAATTTGAAGGAGACACACTTGAAGCGCATATGCGGAGCCAATTTCCATGCTTTGACGGATAAGAATTAGTAGCAAATAACAGTATGGCATTGATCAATGCCAACCTTAATGCGATGTTTTCATGCAAGGCAAACGAGATAGCATTCATAAATTCTGTTGTGTTGGGAACGAGAGCAAAGAGGGTGATACCAAGAAACTTCTCATCGATGCCTGATCCTTCTAACACAAAGTCTACGACATCGACCAAAAGCTCTGAAGGTTTTGATCAGTTGTCAGAAGGTTGTCATTCATGTGAGACATACCTGCGATGACCGCATACAATGCCGTGCATACCAACAACACAGCAGCACTAGTTGTCCTGCTCCATTCGGGAGCCTCGTGTCCAGAATGACCACCAACGCCAGTGTCTGTATCGCCAGCTACGGACGCCCTTATTCGAGAAATAGCCTGACCTTGTTGGTGTCGCAGCGCACTGACCGTTGCAACCGCAACAGCTCGCGTGAAATCGTCCTTGGTCAAGCTCTCGGGCAGCTGAGTATTTTTGATCGCCAAGTCTACGCTCTCTATGAGTGGCGTTAAGTGCTGGGCTGCAGGTGGGGTCGCATACGATACGCGTCTGAGCGTAGGCGAGACGGGAGGACGAGGGGACGCTCCAGCTTGCTGTTGAACAGAGGCGGGCTCGACAGGTTTGGCCTGGCAAGCAGAAGGCATATCATACTCAACACCCGCAGGATCTACACGTTTATGTGATTCTCGGGTAGCGGATTGTGGTGCGGGATTAGAGGTGCGTGAATATCCAGAGACACGATGTGTAGGTGGGATTTCGAGAGACTGCAGTAACTGTTGGGGATTCTGCCAAATTTGGGTAGCATGGGTACGTAGAGAAAACCATAATCCGATGAGGTAAGACTGGGTAACTTTATTCAGCAACTTTTCAAGGCGGATCAAAATATGCAGTGCTCACAAACAGAAGGATCACCGCACAGAAGTACATCAAGCTCTTGACGGTTGATTGGTAGAATGGATCCTTGACAGGATCGGGGTGTTGATAATAACAGTGATCACACTTCCAGTGTGGACCACGTCGGACAGGGCCATCAGGACAGCCACTGCAAACCAATTGGAACTAAGGTCACAGAAAAATAGGTCAGAGTTGCAACATAAAGGATGTGATCGTATACTCACATTCCCGTAGATCTGGTAGAACAATGTTGGTGTGAGAGTACCGATGAAAGCCATGATTAACATCATGCTCGTAACTCCCGCACTCTTAGCATTGAACTTGTGCTCCTTTCTCCTCAATGCCCCCGCGCACATACTAATGCCAGGCATCAAGAGAACACCTGCGAGTAGACTCCCCACAATCGATCCTTCAACAAGATGTCCCTTGCCTTGAGTAAGGGCAATAGAGTACAGGATGACTTCAATGAAGGAACCGAACGTGGCATTGATGACAGCACCCATACCGATCGAGGATTGGGCTGAGATGGAAGCGACGGCCATGCCGATAAAGTAAGAGAGTGGTATCACGCTCGCAAGACTGAGGATAAAGATAAGAGCTCGAGAAGTGAGGAAGGACAGTATCGCTGAAACAGGTTTGGTTCTGCCCTCGACTAGAGGCAGCAACACGAAGCCGTCGAATATGACGAAAAACACGAGGGGAAGGAGATTGATGAAGATTATGTTGACTCCACCGACAGTGTACTTGTAGTATTTCAATCCTACCGCGCGATACACACACAGTAGCACTGTCGACCTTGGTGATCCTAGGGTTGCTGGCGCGGTTTGACCTTGGGATAATCGGGGATGTTTGACAGAATACTCGACCGGAGCTGTGGCTGCGGAACCGGAAGCATCGGCTGGCAAGGGGGTTGACGAGTCGGGATGGGTGGACGAGACAATAACCACAGGAGGCGCAGCGCAAAACCGAACCCTCGTCGGGTTGGCGAATATGTAGTTTATTAACGCCCAATTGAGTTTCGCCATAGGGATGGTGATGATAAGCGCCCAGCATGTGATACACGTTAAGAGCATGAGAGGCGCAATCACGGTGCCAAAGGCAACCCAGAAAGCAGTACGGCCTAACCAGTCATCGGACACCCTCTGGTATGCGTCTGTTGATGCGGTAGGTGACGGCGTAGCCCCATAAGACTTGGAGGGTAAGAGGAAATGACGTGGTTGCGTTGGGAGTAATGACGTTCCCTCGTCAGGAGGTGCTTGCATGTACGACTGAGCTTGACGAAGGGTCAGAGGGGTAATGGTAGAGGTCCTGCGTTGCGAGGCCGGGTTACTGCTGTCATTTCCATCCAGCTGGTTTTCCTCGTCACCACCGTCTTCGCTATCTCCTTCGACATACTTGCCAAAAGGCCATGCAACATACCAACCCAAGCCAAAGACCAATGTAGAATATCTGCGACCCCCCAACGGCACGAAGTACAGGATGGCTGAGATGGCAAAGCAGGTTATGGCCAACCACCAGCCGAAGCAAACGGCCCAAAAAATGTTTCCGGGAAGCAGATGGCGTTCTGCCTGTGCTGAAGGAACTGAATGCAGCGCAGCGTCTGCATTGCGCGTGATGGATCTAGACTTCTTGTACAGTGCGGGTTTCCAGATACGCAGACCGAAAGGATGCTCGACATTTATGAGAGATTGACGGTCCTTGAGCGTGATAAGATCATCGTCCTCCGGAACGCGGTCAGCGTCCTCGCTCTCCGGGCTCTCGTCCGAGTCGGGAGAGTCGTCCGCGACAGCTTTGCCTCGCGTATGATGAGGTCGCGTGTCTTCATTCGCATCGTGCAGCTGGTCTTCTGTGTCCGCTTGTTCCTCAGCGAGTACGCTGGGCTCCCGAAAGGCTCTCGTGTTAGCTCGTGTGCTGCTCTGGCTACGGCTTCTAACCCTGTCGTTGGGAGAGCTGGTGGACATGCTCCCCTGGAAGGATTGGCGGGATGTGGGGGAAATGGAACGGTTTGAAGAATAGTATGACGTTCCTTGATGGTGCTGTGGTATTTCCGTAGATAGCCGGTGAGGGTTACTCATATGGCTGAGGCTACTCAGTGGGAGGAACCTCGATGGGTTGCGCGAACGTGCGTGGTAGGGCTTGCTCGCCAAGCGCCCAGTTATCACCGTCGTCCTCTCGCCAAGTGCTTCTAGCGTTGTATGACGCGTAACTTATCGGCAATACAAGTCGACAACTTGGGCTCAATCGTTGTCCCGAACCCCGGCTAGTAGTATAATTACTCAAGGAAAGCATAGTCTATGGAACATGAGCAACGCAAACGCGTGTTATTTTAGAAAGTACTAGTGTGGTGCAAACAATCAAAAATCCCTCATTTCCGCAACAGTTTTTCCCGCAGCTCGGCACCCTTCAACTGAGCTCGGAGGTATTCCAGTCGGTCTTGATACCTAGCAGTCACTTCTTGGCGCCGACGCCGGATATCGAATAGCTCGGCTTCAAGAGCAGTCATCTCTGAATCTTCGTCCGTCGGCGATACCTGGCCCTCTGACCGCACCAGGTTGACGCTCGACACACTTCCTAGCTGTGCCAACCGTCCATGAGCGAGTGCTGGGGAAGCCGAGGAAGGGGGAGCGCGAGCGCGAGATGACAATGATGACATGGATCTCTTTCGGCTCGCTGCAGGGGAGACCGCTAGCGGACCGTTTGTCCGAAGCGATGGATTGGGACGGTGGGAATGTGGTTGGGAGATGTTAGTCCTGTACGAGGTGGCGGACCGAAGGGAGACACCATCAGCGTCAGAACCATGGTATGGGGTTCCACGCCCTGATGCGCAGCCGCCAGGGAAAGAATCGCTACATTCTATGCCATTCCTACGGCTCATGGCAGATGCTGAGGGCGAATGGGGCAATGGGGGATGTGCTGGCGCGTGTTGACTCCGCGTCAGTGCGCTGAGCTCCAGCCCGTTGAAGGCATCAAGAAGCCTCCGGCCTTCTGCCTCCATTACCTCAATCTCAAGGCGGAGGTCCCGCGATGATTTCACCTTCTCGTCGTCCGGTGTGGAATCACTTGTAAGTATTGAAGGGTGATGTTTTGGATCAGGGTTACGAATGGGGAAAGAGGAAGGGGGTGTCACAGTGCCTAGCCGCCGCATACCCCGAGAGATCGAACGGTGAGAAGAGGCACCACGCAAACGATGGTCTGCACGCGGCTGCGGCAACATCGCAGTATGGTCACGTCGCAATTCCGGCTTCAGGGCCGGACTCACGCTCCTCGTATCCAGGGGTGTGGTTCTACGCTTGAAAGGACTAGGTGCTAGCGAAGCCAAAGAGAATGTACTTGACGTCTCGCTGATAGTGTCGTCCTGAGCTGAGGCAGCACTGATACGACGATTACTGCTCCCACGCTTGAACAGGTTGGACACCGCTGACGAGACTGAAGATTTGGATCGAACGGAAGGTGTCCTGTGGGACTTGGCCTGAAACTGACGTGGGGTATAAGCGTCCGTGTTGAGTTGCGAGGCTACAAGATGGCGCTCAGTCCAAGTATAAAAGACGAGCTCAGCCGACTACCTTCATGGAGCGAACGACTGTGAGGGCCCAAGGGAATGACGGGTGTCTCCGCAGGAACAGAGGCACCGCTGGCTAGACGCTCGAATATGTTCTGCCGCAGTAGTCGGTATTCCTCGTCACTGACATAAAATGAGAACAAATTTCTCACTGCTGTCCACCCTGCCAAGTTGTCGGAGAGGACTTACTTTAGAAGACCTTCCGCATTGGCTACTGCCAGCTCATCGAGACGCTGTGCGAGAGTCGACCTGTCTTGCAAATGTGAACGTTGGAGACCTCAACAGAAGGTGCATACGAATACGGACGTTATCGCATCTGTGTGGGCGCGAGGGGGCGACCTCGGGCTGGACGCTTCGAGGGGTCGCATCGGCGAATGCGATGAACGATCGAGACTTGAGCGGGAGAGAGATTCTCGGTCGATGGATCTCTGGGAGAAATTGGCACCAACATGCAAGAGCTGGGGCGAAGGGACGTCTGCGAAGGTCTCGCGCTGCTTTCCCTTGTATTTACCGTACTGCAAATGGGGTCAGTAATGGCGATGAAACGGTAAATGTGAGAGTGCGACTGACGAATCGGGAACGAATGACCTGGACCACGGACCTGTCATCCTCGAGGAGATTGGCATCTTCAAGCGTTCGAGAGGAAAAGAAGCCCATTTTCCGCTTGGACCGGATGGACTGTTATGGTCTCTTCACCGCAAATACTGGACCTCGAACGGGAGGTCTGTCAGAAGCGTCGAGACATGGAAGCCTCAGAATCAGGTGTCAGAAGGCCTCCATTTCCTGCTAATCACACCGAGGAATGAAGGTAGACATCTGGCACTCCGTGCTGCGCTAAAATCTCGGTGCCGCCTTAATTATTCCACGCTTGGCCCACACCACTTTGCACACCCCTTGCCAGCCTTTCATTGGATGTCGCTCCTCAGGAATAGTATTCGTGAGCTTGTGCTCAGGAGATGTCTGAAACGTGCGGTCGGCGCGAGGTGCCTCTCTGTCAACAGTGGCATCCCACCGCCCTTGAACGGGGTAAGGGTCCTCGATCTGACAAGGGTTTTGGCTGGTCCAACCTGTTCCATGCTCTTGGCAGATTTGGGCGCGGACGTCATCAAAATAGAACAAGCGTCTGGTGGAGATGACACACGTCAGTCGTTCATAATTTCACTTCACTCTCGTGGATGGAACCTCACAGCAAACAGGGTCGTGGAATCCCCCATCTGCTCCTCTGATAGAAGACGCACCCACCGAGACTTCTCATCTACCACCAGAATCAGCTTACTTCCTTGCGGTGAATAGGAACAAGAGATCAATGACAGTTGATTTCAAACGAGCGGAGGGACTTGAGATCTTACACAAGCTGGTCCACTCTTCGGACGTCCTTGTCGAGAACTTTGTCTCAGGCAAACTTGCTTCTTTCGGTCTTGGCTGGGAGGATTGTCAAAAAATCAACCCTCGGCTCGTCTATGCTTCAATCACTGGTATTGGCTCCAGGAAGTGTGCCGATCTCAGTTCTGACGGCATGCGTAGGCTACGGGCAGACAGGGCCCTATCGCGAAGCGGCAGGCTACGACGTTATCATCGAGGCTGAGGCAGGCCTTATGCACATGTTAGCATGTTGTTTCTATCTTCTCCGTTCCTGTGTTCCATCGACCACCACAGCACAGGCGAAGCTGATCGTGCCCCGTCCAAGGTTGGGGTGGCTGTCACCGATATCATGACTGGCCTTTACGCCCATGGCGCCATTATGGCAGGATTGCGCTCTGTGAACCAAACCGGTCAAGGCGTATGGATTGATTGTAACTTATTTGAGACTCAAGTAGGCCAGCTTTTCTCATATTCCAAATTCTTCCCTACTGAGGTCGTTCAGTTGGCAGGGCTTGCTAATATAGCTTCCAATTACCTCATCGCCGGGCAAGAAGCTTCTCGGCACGGAACTGCACACCCTTCAATAGTACCGTATCAGGTTTTTCCTTGCCGGGACGGGTTCTTAATGATTGGTGCGGGAAACGACAAACAAGTAACCCCATTCATTTCAGTGCGTTTTCGCTGACCCACTGAAATAATTGCCCGTAGTTCCGGCTTCTCATGACCACGATCCTTGAGAAGCCCGAGCTCGTAGATGATGCCCGATTTTCGACAAATATGGCTCGCGTAGCAAACCGAGAGGCACTTGTCGACATAATATCTGCGGCGCTGAAACGACGTAATAGAGATTACTGGATCGAACGACTGACCGGAGTTGGGTTCGTACGATTTAGAATCAGAGGCGTTCGCGTAACTAGATCCTCGCCAGAATCCCGTTCGGGCCCATCAATAACATAGCTCAGACGTTTTCACATCCCCAAGCAATTGCGCGCGGGTCCACGATAGAAGTTGATGTACGTGGTTCGCGTGTGCAACGTGCTTTAGGGCTGACCATTCTTTTCGGATAGCATCCCCGCGCAGGCAAAGTTCGAATGGTTGCGCCACCTGTTACCTACAACGGCAAGAGGATGCCGGTGAGGCGGCCACCCCCTTGGCTTTCACAACATACCACGGAGGTATGTGTGCCACACGGACTCGCCGCTGCGACCGAGGTGTGACGTGCGGGTGCAGATCTTGCAGGAGCTAGGGTATACCGATAATGAAATCACGAGGCTGCGTGCGAGCAAGGTCGTGTAGGATGTGTGGCGAGCGTAGGGAAATGGGGTACTGGGGAGTGAGTCAGGTAGATCGGATGTCCGCTGTGGGTCGACTGGGAGAGGTCGAACCGTAATAAAAGGTATGGTGTGCGCATTTGCAATAGCACCAAAGGGTTTGCCATTGGGGGTAATGTCCGCGCGCTGTTGTCGTGCAAAGGAGGGGGTCCATGCCGAGTATAGAAACAGGCAATGCTGTGGTGTGATCTTAAACTCGATAATCAGTCGGCTGTCCACTTATGTACCAATTCGCCCGGGAAGAGATCCCTCTCAGAGGCCCCGTCTGACTTATAGCCTATTTCATACTTTCTGACCCTTCCTACTGTCTATCTTCCCTTTCTCTCCTCCCGGCCATGTCTTCCCGCTTCGCTGACCCGACAACCATGCGGACCCGGTCTCCCATCTACTACGACGACAGCCCAAAGCGGCCCCCTCCTTCCCCGTCCAACAAGGCCCCCCCGCCCAAGAAGATTGACGCCAAGTCCCGTGCCGTCTCCGAAGAACCCAGTCTCCCTCCCAAGACCTCACCCGTCATCACCCCGTTATCAGAGTCCCACCCGGAGTCATGTACGAACAAGGTATGTCGTTCCGCCTTGATACAACCACCTGTCCCTGCCGTACTCCACCACATGCTCGACGCAAACAGTATTGACCCTCATTGGTTTCTCCAAGTCGTCAGGCAACCGGGTCGTCATTGACATGGAGGTGTTCGAACAAGTACTCGAATTGGACGATGGAGACGACCAGGCCTTCTCCAGAGACATGGTCAAAGAATATCTTGAGCAAACACAGGCAACTATCAAGCTCATGGACGATTGCTTGTGCGCTAGTCTGTCCCTTCTGTGTATTACTGACATCTCACACCCTCCCAGCGCAAAACATGAGCTGACAGCCCTTGGCAAACACGGTCACTTTCTCAAAGGATCCTCTGCCGCGTTGGGGGTCATCCAGGTGCAAGAGATCTGCGAGAAGATTCAGCATCTTGGCAATCGGATTGATCCTGACAAGGAGCCGGAAGTCAAGATATCATCTGAAGATGCGTTTGCGAGGATCAGGTCATTACTAGCCCGGCTGAAAGAGGAACATACTGCAGCTGCCAGATGTTTGAAGGATTTTTTCGAAAGATCCCGATTACAGCGCGCGCGCGAGCCTTGAGCCCTTTGGAGTCCCAGTAGGCGTCGAGGATATGCGGTTGATTGCTAGTGTGCCCTGGAGTCATGCATCGAAGACGCTCGCAGAATCGGAGCACAGTCTGGCACTTGCTGCGACATTAGGAAGCTGTATCGATTCTTGTACTCTGACCAGTTCACCCCCTTGTTTGTTGTTGCACTATCTTGTTTCTACATACGCTGTTCCCATTACATACGCCTTAGTTCCTGCCGAGAGACGCGTGTACACTTTTAATTACACTCAAGCTCAAACTTTTGATTCACCATCAGCGCTCTTCGTATCAAGAATATCAATTTACTTTTTGCTTCTCCTACATTTGAGGTAACGTTCCTGTATTTTTGGTAACCCACCGTGAGTATTATCGATAATATCGCTATGTACTTACAAGCAGTCGAGGAGCACGTGCCCGACCACGGGACTCTTATTACGTAACTGTCATTCAACGCGCCGCGTCTCAGACTGTACTGCGCGCGACCATGACTGAGGAAGATCTAGTACTGCCCACCCCCGAACGGTTTTTTGCCTTTCCGTATGACCCACCTTATTCTATTCAGATAGACCTTATGAAACATGTTTATTCTTCTATCGAACAAAAGCATGTCGCAATCGTTGAGAGCCCAACAGGCACGGTGCGCATTGACCCACTGAGATAGTCTCATCATTGATTTTCCCCACAGGGAAAAACACTCAGTCTTCTCTGCTCGAGCTTGTCCTGGCTTACCGACGAAAGGGAGCGCGCGCGCAAAGGGCAGATTTCCCAGCAAGCGGCGCGAAGTGCTGGTAAGTTCAATGCCTGCCACTGACGCATGAGGGCCATACCTCATCCATGACGCGTCATAGGACCCGCGTGGGTCTCTGCCCAAGCAACTCAGATAAAACAAAAAGAACTGGAGGCACAAGACCGCGAATATGAAGAGAGGCTAGCAAAAGCGAGAAAAGCGGAGGCCCGCCTGCGTACGTTGGCAAATGCAAGGGTGACGAAACGTCAGGTATGGGAACTGAAAGTGGCGTTTACAACATCTGACACTGGGGGTAGCGAGTTTCTGAGAGAACCACACAAGCAATTGAGGAGAAGAATGAAGAACAGTATCTTCCTGATCGTGAAGTGGAAGGAACACAAGACAATATTTCTCCTGTCGTTCGTGAACTTATGGCAAAGTAGGTCGCTTTTAATGTTATCATGGGACGCATGCCTTGAACGTAAGTGTAGGCTTAACAACCCCATCTCAAATCACAAAGGGGCAGACGCTCAGGAACCGACCTGCACTAAAGTTTACTATGCGTCCCGTACCCATTCCCAGCTGACTCAAGTTATTCCCGAACTTCAAAAACTAAAGTTCAAGCATGTCGCATACACTCAACATGCCAGCAAGCCCCGTTCTATTTCATCTTCGTCTGGTCAAAGGAATAAGCGGAACGTAGGGTCGGATGAAGAAGACTGTTCTGGGGCTGATCGACGGCAGTGGCGCACTGTATCTCTTGGGTCACGTAAACAGCTTTGCATTAATGAACATGTCAGATCAATACCGGGGGACATAGACGAGAAATGTCGAGAATTACAAGATGGTCAAAGCGTCTGTATTATGATAAATGACTCTTCTGATTAAGAATTTAGGGCCAAAGGAAAGACGGTGTTCGTGTCTTCCACTCCCAGAGGACCAAACCCGCTTGCTCGATCTCCGAGACCAAATTCTGGTCAGTTTTGTGCCTCAGCACTTTCAGCAACATTCACGATTGTTTCACAGGCATCTCCAAAAGATATCGAGGATCTCGCCGTTGCTGGGAGGAATGCTCAGACGTGCCCGTACTATGGTTCTCGTAGGGCAATACCTCAGGCAGAGGTTCGTCATTCGATGTTCCGTACCTTTTGTTCTGATATCATTGTTCGTGTATCTAGCTTGTGACGTTGCCGTATAATCTCTTATTACAGAAAACAGCGCGAGAGGCTCTAGGCATAGACCTCTCGAACCAGATTGTCATAATCGATGAAGCCCATAGTAAGTGTTAATGCTCTAGAGTCAGCTGTCTAAAGTCGTGCGTCAGACTTGATTCCTACCTTGCTTTCATTATCGAGTGTCCGCGTAACATCTCATATATTGTCGACCTCATTAAACCAAGTCACGATTTATTACGAGAAATTCCGGACGCGTCTTTCTGCACTGCACAGTCTCCATCTCAAGCGCCTGATCAAATACATGGAAACAATTCAGAAAGTTATGGAAGACTGGAGAATGACCAGAGCAAAGGCTGGCTCCACTGCTGATGCGACAACCGAGGTTTTCACACTTTCCGACTTCATGGAAAGACTAGGGGGAAAGGCAGTAGGGATCAATTTACTTGAAATCGAGGCATACTTGAAGAAGAGCAAAGTAAATTGCATTCTTGCAGACTGGGTCATTTTCTTAACAACAGTGCAGATTGCAAGGAAGATATCTGGCTATGCTGACGCAGTGTCGGATAAGGACGGTCGAAGTAGGCTTTCATCATTTTCTTATTTATGTGTCCGCCTAACGCGCGCAGACTCCAAGAAACAAGCAGTCCGAGGCACCCCACCACTCCATGCGGTTGAAGCACTCATGATCGGGCTTGTGGGTGCAAGAGAAGGTGAGCTCGAGTCCCCCAACGGTCTGGAGGCAGCCACCGGATTCCCGATTAACAGATGGACGTATTATTCTCTCCCTCGTGAGCGACGGCATGCGACATTCGGAAGAGTTGGAGATAAAATATCAACTTCTCAACCCTTCGACAACGTTTCGCGAGGTGGTTGACAGCGCGCGGTCGGTCGTATTGGCAGGCGGAACTATGTCTCCGGTTATTGTGGTTCTCGGCTGCCCGCGTCTTGTGAGCTCATGAAGTTACAGATGTCGGATCTAATCACGCAACTGCTCTCCTGGCTGCCTCCTACACGGATATCAACCTTTTCCTGTGGCCATATTGTTCCGCGCTCGCATGTTCAAACGTTATGTGTCACCAAGGGCCCCACAGGCTCCCTTTTGGAATTTAAATACGCCCAACAAACCGACCAACGTTTGCTCGTTGAACTGGGACAACTTATCCTGAACCTTTGTAGTGTGGTTCCCGGAGGGATGGTGGTATTCTTTCCGTCGTACTCGTCGTTGAACCTTGCCCAGAAAGTATGGAGCACCACGCAACATATGACCAAGTTTGGAGGGAAGAAGACGGTCAGCTTTAGTGTTTGCGAGATGATAATACCATTGAACATGTTATAGGTATTCTTGGAACCACAAGCCAGTAGTGGAGTTGAATCAACACTGCGCGAGTACGCAGATGCGGTCAGGACACTGGTTCGTTCAAATAGTACTTTGCTAGAATACCCTTTTTCATCATCCGCCAGTCGACAGATATGTCCGACAAGAGGACAGGTGCCGTACTCTTTGCAGTAGTTGGCGGGAAACTCTCAGAAGGTCTGAACTTTTCAAACGAGCTTGCTCGAGCAGTTGTCGTTATCGGCCTGCCCTTTGCAAATAAAAATTCGCCAGAGTTACAAGAGCGAATGCGATACGCAAATGAAGTCGAAAGGAGACTTGGCAATAAAAGACCTCCAGGGGCCAAAGACGCTGGTTTGGAACTCTATGAGAACATGTGTATGAGCGCAGTTAATCAGAGCATCGGTGGGATGGCTCAGTCTGGTCCGTGTCAAATAGTATTGATGAATTCTTAGGACGAGCTATTCGACATCGTATGGACTGGGCATCTCTCATTCTCGTGGATCGACGTTACTCTTCCGCGAGCATCCAAAACAAGTTACCTGCGTGGATTCAGGATGGCTTTGCTGTATGTGACAGCTTTGGACAAACAATGAAGCACTTGGGCCAATTCTACCGAGAGCGGAAGCAGAGCGAGGTTCCCATAGCGTCCGCGTCAGGTCGCCAGTAGGAGTGTTCACATCGTGATTCCTCTCTGCGGCAGTGGGAGTTGCTCGGCCGAAAATACCTACTTTAGTACTTAGTAAGGGGTCGCACAGGCCGGCTTGTTCCGGTTACATAATACGGCACCGCAACATTGTTCCGACCGTCTTCAGCTGGTTGTACTGTTTCCCTCATTGTTGTTTCCCCCCTCGCAATGCTTTCACGGCAAGCCATTAGGCGGTTTCCGTACGTTCTGCGAGCCAGCACGGGGCGTGTGCCTGCTGCAATCGCCCACCGTGCACTAGCAACTCCAGCCACGCCACCTTCATCAAATGACGCGTTCGCGAACGGCACAAACGCCTACTATGCCGAGGAAATGTACAGGCACTGGAGGCAGGATCCTACATCTGTTCATGCTTCTTGGGCTGCCTATTTTTCTGGCATGGACCAAGGGCTGTCTAGCGCCAAGGCATTTCAACCTCCTCCAGGTTTGATCGCTCAGCCTGCCGACGGCGCTCCGGCTCTTCACGCGGTTGGAGGCGCCGAGTTGGACGATCACTTGAAAGTAAAGCTTGCGGTCCTCATATCATTTTCTTGTCTGATCCGTTCTTAGGTCCAACTCTTGGTGCGCGCGTATCAAGTCCGGGGACATCACGTCGCCGAGTTAGACCCCCTTGGTATTCTCGATGCGGATCTCGCAGACGTGCATCCCCCAGAACTCGAGCTCAGCCGTTATGGCTTCACAGAGCGTGATCTGGACAAGCAAATTGCTCTCGGACCTGGTATCCTTCCCCACTTCGCAACAGAAGATAGAAAGTCCATGTCGCTTCGTGACATCATAAAGACCCTGAAACGCATTTACTGTAAGATTTTGGGCCATTTTACTGCTTGAATGAT
>JBBPLJ010000183.1:12060-22562 GCA_038089715.1 Veloporphyrellus conicus
ATAGATTTTCTATCGTTACTGCCCTCCCTGTGCCCCACGCAATGTCTGGCTGGACGATTGCGGGGACTTTAGTTCTCGCGTCCGTCGCTGTATTTATCGGACGACGCGTTCTCAGGAATCGAACCCCCTACCCCTTACCCCCTGGTCCCCCTGGCTTACTATGGGTAGGAAACATCATCGGGATTGATCCAGATAGCCCATGGAAGACGTATGCCCAGTGGGCCAAAACATACGGTCGGGTCTCATTCTATCCCCTGTCATCTACACTGTGCCGATCGTGATTGTGCCCACGCAGGTGACCTTGTTTATGCCCGACTGTTGGGCAAGGACATCATTATCATCAATTCGGAAAAGATTGCCAAGGAGTTGCTCGAGAACCGGTCCAAGAACTATTCAGACCGACCCTACTCCATCACCAACGACATGTCAGGCTCGTTTCTTGGTCTATACTACTTTCTGATCTCAACCTACACTGTTCACAAGGTCTGGACAGGGTTTCAGCTCGATTGCCATGCCTTATGGTGATCGATGGCGACAACACAGACGGTTCTTCCACCAGACGTTTCGCCTGGATGCGGTGGCTCGATTCCTCCCTCTCCAACACCGCAGGACATGTCATCTTCTCCGACAATTGCTCGATACGCCCGAACGGCTGGATGATCACGTATTCGAGTAAGCGCCTTACGAGAGTGAGCCCGGATGACGGTTTTGACTCCATTCGAGGTATGCGGCAACGGTCGTCTTGGGGAGTACGTACGATTACGAGCCAACACCTCGCAACGACGAGCTGGTGGACATTGCAGCGAACGTGCTGAAGGTGATTATACCCGCCTTGCGTCCAGATATAGCTGTCACCATGGGCGCGTTCCCATTCTGTAAGTGAATCGCGTTTGTGTTGTGGCCAAGTCGGATGACGAGATATGGGTTGGTTCGGGAGTGCTCCGTCTCCCATCGTGGTTCCCTGGTATGTCGTTCAAGAGGAATATGGCGCTGGCACGCACGCTTTCGAAGCAGTGTCTTGAGCGGCCGTTCGAGCGCTCACTCGGAAAAGTGGTAACGGCCCTTTTGATCCCCCATCTCACGCGCACTCGTTTAATAGTTTATGTTAGTCAAGCGGTAGCGTTGAACCGTCGATGTTAGGTGATGCGCTCAGAGAGATGGAAGAGAAAGGAGTCCAGCCAGACGAATCGTGGATGGAGGTGCTCAAGGAGGCATGCGCCACCGTATTTTTGGGTAGGTGACTCGGGTGCCCTGCAAATCCATTACTCATGATGTTGTCCATCTTGTTAGCTGCAGCCGAGACGGTACGTGATGGAATATCTTCGCGGTCGACATGACCGCCAACCATCGGAAACAGTCCCATTCGGCTCTGACGACGTTCTTTCTCATGATGGTGTTGAACCCGGAAGTGCAAGCCAGAGTGCAAACTCAAATTAATGCTGTGGTTGGCAAAGCCAGATTGCTGACAATAGACGATCGCCCCCTGTTGCCATTCCTGGACGCCATTCTTTGGGAAACGCTCAGATATGGCCCTGTCGCTCCTATTTGTGAGTGGTCCCCTGGTTATCGGCGATGTCTTGTCGCTGATGCTGCTCGAATCGCGCAGTGGTTCCCCATGCCGCTGTGGACGCCGATGTGTATGATGGGTTCCATATTCCAAAGGGTGAGCAGTTGTAAGTCCTTGGAGCGACCCAGCATCTCACCTATCTGTTTGAAACGTTCAGGCGCCATGGTCCTAGCAAACGTTTGGTAAGCGTGCTTCGCCATGCTCTCGGACACAAGAATTCGTTGAGAGCGGAATCTGCTAGGTCGATGGCTCATGACGAATCGAGGTACCCCAACGCCAATGCATTCGTGCCCGAGCGATTCCTGAACGAGGACGGCACGCTCAAGCCCAACGACGTCGAGCACCTCGCGTTCGGGTTCGGTCGCCGGATTTGCGTTGGACGACACTTTGCGGATACATCGCTATGGGTGGTGATCGCTAATGTATTGGCCATGTTCACGATCTTGAAGCCGCTGGACGAGAACGGTGTGGAGGTGTCGCTGGAACCGAGATTCACGAGCGGGATTACGATGTGAGTAGTGTTACTCGCCGGGGACCGCCATCAGAAACATGGTGCTGATGAAGTTGAGGGAAGCCACCCTCTTCCGTTCAAATCCAGGATCGTGCCTCGATGGTCGGGAATGGATGCCGAGAGACTGGAAGAGTTGATTGCGGCTAGCACTGCCATCTAGTCCCCTTTGTTTCGAGGGGAGCTTCGAGGGGCCCGTGGTTGCCGTAGTTGTTCGTGCAGAGACCATCCCATACCAGTGCATATGCAATACCTACAAGTACGTTTCGTCGTTCTTCCAACGCAACGCTGCACCACAGCCTCTACTGAAGTACTGACCCACCATTGGCGCATCATCCGAGATGGCCACGTACTCGAGCCAGTGCCGACGATTCCCCGAGTACGCGTGGGCGGTCGGCGCCGTCTAACCTCCGAGGGTGTCCCCTATCGGTCTCGATCGTCGGGTCGTCTTACGGTTAGACTTTTTTTCCCGTGATGCGCGGGATTAGTCAGACAGTGGCCAGACGTAAATAAACGCGCCCCGCGTCCTTGCGCAGACTTGGTGAATATGATTGGATGCCACATTGCCGGGCGCGCCACGAGTCGAAGCCAGCCCAGACCAGCTCCTAACTTGCAGTTGGGTTACGCATATGTACTAGGCCAATTTTTAAAATAGAAAGGCAAAAAAAGAAAGAACGGGACCACAAAGACTAATACAGAGAACGAACCGACCTGATCATCTTTGGCTGGTTCGTCCTTATTCACCATCAATGACTCATCTTCAAAACGACTCGTCTGCAACGGCAGCACGCACCTTCCCACCGACGCTGCGAGGTGAGGCATGTTTGTATACAGTTGGCAGTGCTTTTGAATTGCGTATAGCACTCGGCGTTAGTGATGCCCTACGCCACTCTGACAGCGTCGGTGGCAGCCTACTCAAAGACGACACATTAATCATTCATACATTTGTCGCGAGAAGAGCGGGTAGAAGAGCGTGTCCATCCTGTGGACGACAGGAGAGGAACCACGTGGCAGATCCTTTGCTGCACGACTACGTAATAAACGACTTCTCATTGAACATTTTGCGTACCAACTATGTCGTTCTGACGTACTAGGACGCAGTACGGAGTCTCAGTAGGGATCCTGTGCTGCGCGGCTGCCACGGGCTGCGGCGGGGGAAACGGGGGAGGCGAAAAAGGGTGCGTGGACCGTGGTGCGTGTCTGCGTTGCGGGTACCAAGATAATCACGGGGACACTATCTGTTTGCCAGGATGTTCGTTCCGGTTTTCGGCTAAGATGGCCAACTTTGCCTCAAGTCGTCAAAGAAAAACAAGGTATCGGATATTTACTTACCGGGCGATGACGGTAGACCGCGAAGCGAACAACGAGGCCGACTATGTTTTTGTCCTGCAAGACAGAGAACGGAAGAGAACACAGCCTCAGGGAAATGTGGTTGTGCGTCCGTCCGCCGGTTCGTAAAAGTTCCGAGACATGGATGATTCTTGTTCATGATCAAATGAGCAGATGCTGTCCAGCAAATGGAGGTGGTAACATGCCATCTGCCGCGGAGCCTTGGCCTGACTCCCTGAGGGAGGGAAGAGAGGTTGGGAAGGGGGAAACATTTTGCCCCTCGCTTGCCGTCCCAGCCTGAGCGTGGACGCGCTGGCAGGGCACGTTTCGGAGAAGTTGCCCCCCCCCCGGAGCGACGGCGCGTTCGGCCGCCTGAAGGTGTGGAACTTTTGTGTTGTCGTCGTCATTGGTGTGACAGCTTTGATAACGACGCTTCGCGGCTCTGGAGTCTCCTATCTTCCTCAAGGCACAGGACCGTTGGCAAGCACAGCCTTGCACGTGAGGGACGAGAAATGCCACCTTGTGCCGCGGCCGGAGCAGGGGTCAAGACCGGACTCTCCCAACTAAAAAAATCAATAACCTGGGCAACATTCCGCCAGACAGTAACAGAGTGTAAAGAGGGAATACATTGGGGTTGTATGTGTTGAATAAACATTCAGATCGCATCTCTACTCCGTGGGGGTAATAAATAGATCCCGCGTCACCAGGGATGAAACGTGATAGGCTCTTCTTTTGGACACGGCTGATAAACTACGGCGTCCGTTTCTCCTCCGTGATCATGTGCCGTATCTGCCAATCCTTGCTGGCATTGCAGATTGGTTGGCTACACTCTTCCTTCAAGCCTTTGGCGTTCCATCCAACACGTTCCCGCAATAGTGTATACACAGGTGGCATAGACATTGGATATGCACGCTTTTCTCTTGACGAAGATAAAAACAGGGATCCAATCTGCCAACACCGAATCTAGTCAATGCGGCGGCGGGGACAAGAATCGAGAACAACCGTGGAGAACAAGACACAAACCATTGTACCCGAACCCAGCCTCCGTTTATTTTTTTCCTTTTCGAACCTGACAGGACCAGGACCTCCGAGCTCGCGTCGCCTCTGCCCACCATAATTGACGGCCCACGTAACCCTACTGCATCTCCGTATCCTTGCCCTACTTTTTCCTTTTTCTGCTCTTGATTATCGTTTTCCGTGATGCTGATCTTTATCGCGCTCCGACCGACAGCTGACGTGATCGGGTGGTTAAACCCAGCTATTGATGGGGAAGGCTTCCGGTGGGGGAGTGTGGGACACTTGTGCATCGCCTGCAATGTTGTCCCTTTCTCTTTCTGTCCTTCCGTGTTTCTCCCAGTCTGTTCTTTTCTTCTCGTCGTTCTTGACAACATTGCACAGCCAAACATGACCGTGCTTGCAAGCTTTTTGCCGAGGCATCATTCGTGAGAACACATTCATCTTAAGAGAAAAAGAAATCTATCAACTTTATTTTGTACTCACAAAATAAACATAAAAAAGACAAACGCCGAGACAAAAACCCGATCGACGCATGGCGGATTCGGAAGGATTACCAGATACCCTCAGCCCTTGTGTTGTAATGACCTTATTCATCATGCCTAACCGTCCTTGTCAAATAAATAAAACATGAATCAAGTCAAACATGAAAACATACGCGCCAACATTGACAGAATTTCTTCATCCATCGTTTGCCTTTCTTTTCGCCATTTTCCCTTTTGTTTCTACATGAAAAAGACGGAAAGCTGACAGGCGGACGAGATATTCTAACCGAGTGGCGATACTCCCGGGCGGGTCTATATGAATCTGACCCAGGGGTGGCGGAACGTTATACCGCACGGCGTGCACAGGCATTAGAATGGCCTTTAAATTCCAAGCGCCAAGCTATACTTATCAATGGCCGTCAGTATCGAACGCCGAGGCTTCAGCCGTCTCTTTCAGACGGACATCCCTTTCGAATTTAAACATCGCTTTTCGTTGAAAGCGAGAAAGAGATAGGAAAAAAAAAAAAAAAAGCCGAAAAAGGATCAGCGAACAAGTTCCACCCGGATTTATCATTTGTCAGCGGCATATTTTATTTGTTCCTATTTTGCGATACACTTGCATTTCCCCATGGATATCTCTTTTCCACTTTTTTTTTTTTTTTTTCCCATTGTTTTTCTGTTTCCTCGAAATGAGATGCGTTGCCACGTCCTTTTTTGCATGGCGACTGTTTCGAAACCATCGATTGACTTCGTCGTCGTCGAGTCATTCCAGTGGTGGTTGCCGTGCTTAAGCTTTGTTGGCACCCCCCTTGCCCGACGACATGTTCACGTGTGTCGTGCGTTGACTAAAACGCCCCTGCGTCTCCGTCGTCCGGCTGCCAATCTGAGATGGTTAACAACAAGAACCGCGGCTACAACGACCGAACGGGCAATGCAATGACGCGATAGATGAGTCAGGGCCAAAGATAATAAACACGAACGCGGATCAGCCAGACGACACTCCCTGGGCGCGGATTTGAGACAACAAGGCCTATTGGATTGATCGCAAGGGGAGAAACGAATAGCCCAATGAATATATGGTATGTAGCAGACCCACGACTAGTGAATACATGGAACAAGTTACATTAAAGACGTGATTTCTAGATATAAAATGCTTTGACAGAGAGATTGCGACGGAGCTCAAGGGATCATCAGGTATCAAAATGGATGCGAAGTCATGCGGGTAAAACAGCAAAAACAAGGGGGTGGACCAGCCAAGACGAAATGTGAATCGACACACATGAAGGGTGTAAACCTCTCCATGCACAGACGCCAACCTGCGCGGTGGCAGACACATGTCTGAGATGATGACGGGGAGCGCGGGCGACGGCCCAGGGTGATGTGGGTGAGCGGATGATGGGCGTCGAGGTACGAACGCGGTGGGTGGTGGGTTTGCTACGTCGACGGCCAGTCAGGGCACGCTTCGATCGATGAGACCACGGGCCGTGAACTATCGGCGTCCGAGGTACCGCCAGTACGTCGGGTTCGGAGGCTGATGGAAGGAGAAGGGAAGCGTTGAGCTGCCAGGTATGCCAGGTGGCACGGGACGTACCGAAGTGGACGGGGTTGAGTAATCTGCGGATCAGATCAAAAGACGTTGATGAGGGGTAGGATGGGAAAGGGCGAGGGACGTACGGGCTACGATACACTCCCAGACATCTACGCCGCGACCCTTGGCATCCCATGTGCCACATTGGGAAGAAAGGGGCCACTGCACGTTGACGTCCCAGATGGTGGTGGCGTTTTTGATGACTGGGGCAGGCATGGTGGTCATATGCATGAGAGGGAAGGATAAGTGGGTACGACAATAGCGAATACGAATGCGGGCGGCGGAGTAGGGGAACTGGGCTGAATTTATACGGGATCACGGCTAGCGATGCCGAATTAGAGAAGAAAGAGCCATGGCAGTGACATCAGGCTGGATCACAAGCTCGCCCGTTACGTGACGACACAGCCCCTGAGACATGAATGTAGGGAGAGAAAAAAAAGACCAAGCCACGATCCAAATCCGCATCCAAATGAATCACCGGATACTAAATCCGTGCTTCATCGATCCGGTCCGCCTTTCTGACGCGACATGCGGCGGCCCACCCCGCAACGCCACAAGAGAACACCCGCGCCTCGCGGATGGCACGGGCTGGAGACGACGAGCTGCCGTGCACATGCAGACGAGCTGAAACCGGTCGAACAGCAGGCTGCTTTCGTATTTGGCACGTTCGACCCGCTCGGCCGGTTACCAAAGAAACGACGTCATCTCGTTCGAGACAGCTCGTCTTGACCATGAGAACAAGCTAATTTTAATCCCTCCCGACCTCTATGTCACCCCCCTGCCCTTGCCCTCCTACCTGCCCGCGTGGTGTAGCGACCATGGCCTGAAATCCGCCATGCTGTGTGAGCGCTCGTGACTATCTAGCCAATGAGAACGTGCTCCACGCGCTTCGGATATTACTTCGCCGTTCCCGTACACCAAGTCTGCTTCGAGTGTTCCTCTGTCAACGTCATCCACCGCCGATAGACGCTAGCGTCCCGTCAGTGGCCATGGCATCTTAGTCGTCCGACTAGCCTGCTGGCACGTCACTGTCGCAGGGCTGGTGATGACCACGCTCGTCCCCCGTTATACTCTCCACTTTGGAGGGTTGGTACCCAACGCGCGGGTAAGAGCCGAGCAAGTGCCGTCAGCCCTAACGTACACCTGCGATCTATCGATCGAGAGATTGCCTCAAATCAGACCTCTTTTATACGCAGTGGGCGTTCAAACCAAACAATATATCGCCAGGGTGGCTTTCCATTGCAAAGTATTCGTCGAAATGTCAGATATCTGTCTCAAGCGAATATCCAAATCACACGCGATTCAGTTGGCTGGCTTGGCTTCCATCCCAGCCATGGAAACCAGCCCTCGTTCCCAGCGTGAATGCGCGCCGTCTACCCGACAGCACACGAGCCATTGTCAGCCAATTCCAAAAGTCGGGTTCGCAAACCATGTATACAGTGCGGATCGATCGGTTGCGCCCTGGCCGGATGCATCCACGCAAATTGGAAGGTTCGGTGAGACCAATTCAAAATAGGTGGTTTGGAGCCACGCTTAGGGCGCCAAAGAACACACCCCAGTTCCTGAGCAGCGCACTCACAAAACGGGTTGGAGTGGGAGCCGAACATTCTACGGTCCTCATTCCTGACTGATGTGGCCCATCAGACCCGTGAGTCATGGCGCCAAGATAAGTGGACACTGCGATGTCCTGATAACAGGCCTGCTTGCCTGCGAACGTGGAGCTCAGTTGGCAGAGGGAGAGTTGTAATTTCAACTGGGGTGTGTTATACGGCCCAATCGTTTGCACGCTTGGCATGGCACGACCTGGACCATGGAGCTACCAGCCCATGTTGTTGGAGTGATCTGTGGATCTGTCATCTCCCTCGAATCGCAACCAAGGCTTCGCATGCGATAACGCCTCGCACGGCGACTGATTGATCCCGGTGCGAGTACGCAGAAAATAGTGGTGGGCGCCGAAATAGTCGATTCGTCCATTTGCGAAAACCAATTCACTATCGTCATGACGGATGTCCGGATCGTTATATATCTCTGAAAATCTACCTGGGCCAATAGCCAGTCGAGATTGGCAAGGCTCGGTCTTTGTTTTCGTATCAATCCGGCCACGAGGCTATCTGCTAGTATGTATGTTTTGCGTGAGCACATCGAAACACTCCAGTGGAGGGTGCTGGTTACGGGACGCTCACGCAGTGTCTGCCAGAATGTGGGGATCGTTGGAGCGATCGCGCGACGCGTTACCCACGTTCAGTCGACCCGCCCATGGATCGCCGAATGGGATCTAGCTCAGGCGTCAGCGGCGCCGAAGAGAAATAGGTCCTAGGTGGAGTCGGCGCCACCCGAGTAGCAGCAGCCGTCGCGATCGAGGCCCTGCCAATGGGTAGAAAATCAGAATGAGTCATGTGTACAGTGCGGTGCGAGCGCGCGACGGCGGAGGGGCTCCAACTTTGTTTAGAGTTTCCCAGCGTTGACTTCCGATGCGAAATTTTTTGGGGTGTTCGCACTCGGGCGTCCTCATTTTTGAAGTCGAGTGTTTCATCGCTGCTCGCGTCCTCACCGGGTCGGTCACTTCTTGTCCGAAATCATACACACGAACGCAGGAGCCCTTTTTCTTCGATGCATCGACAAGTGGTTCGTGTGTTCCATCACTGCCAACTCCGCCCGCCATCATACCATGGCCATGGTGGCAGCGGAGAGAGCTTCTGTTCGCGAAGGCAGGAAAAACTGATATGAAAACCTTGTTTTCAAAGTTTGTGCGTGCGAGCGTGTTGGTGCTTGCAGGCGGCGCGAGCTTTCTCTGTGTCAAGAAGGTGCTGACCAATCGACGACGGCACCGACACGAGGAGGAGGACAAGATGCAACGGGTGCGAGAGCGGGAGGAGACTGCGAATCGTGGTGAGTGCGCCTTGTTTTCCGTGTGTCGGGCGACGTTCGCTCTTTTCTGACTTCCTCATTCTGTCCCATGTCCTGCTGCCATTGTCGACGTCTCGATGGTGGTTCTAGCACACGCTCAAGCCCAGACGGATCGACTACGCCCATGAACCTACTGGAAGGTTCGACCCTCTCGTTCGCTTCCAACACTTCATTTCATGTTGCCGTCACACAGGCATGGAACGGACTCTTCTTGCATGTGCAACTCATTGCCACACGCGAATCGACCTCATGCTTCTCTCCCTAAATATCGTTGCCCCACTCCACCTCTCCGCCGACGGGCAGGTTATCATCATCATGTTTCTTGTCTGTACATGCTGCACGCCAATCGCCAGTCTCTTTGCCTGCCCCATCAATTTGGACAGAAAGGCTGCTGGTGTTTCGATCTTTCCGCTGCGACTCGCGACGAGATGAGCAGAATCCCACCCCTAATAGGTTCGCTGGGTTTAGTATCACTCCTCATCGTGGATTCCTGACTGCGAGTCCACCAACGGAACCGCGCATCCACGACGCGTGGCTCAGGAGCAGTCACGACTTGGTTCTACTCATGTCCGCTCATTCCGTCATCGCTCGGATAGGCTGCCGGTGTTTCGGTCTTTCAACCGAACCGGCCAGGATTCCACAGCGCACCAGGGGAAATCTTTGTGTCGGTTTCACGCGTGTTGCGCCGGGTGCAACGAGGGATAAAATGGATTGCACGGACTAAAACGTGTGGTCCTATCCTTTGCCGAGCGCCAAGAGCAAATCGACTCCGGCGTCAGGCTTCGTGTTTGGATGGAGATGTGCCTGATCGTGATGGCGATGAGGCTCGGACAGGGGCAACGCTGTTGCCTTTGTACGATTGTCTATAAAGGGATACGTGCATGTCTCTGTCTCTGCTCGAGGGAGGCATACATGTGAAACAGCCCCTGACTAACATGATTGCGTTCAGTTTGAGACGCCTACTGCTTCAGCAGGTGCGCCGGCAGATAAGCTCTCCGGGGAACGCAGTTCCGGGATACAATTCATGGTCCCTCAACGTCATGGATGGGGGAGCGAGCCGTGATCGACGTTCTTTCTCGTCGCGCACGCGACAGAAAGACCCTT
>JBBPLJ010000184.1:10468-23352 GCA_038089715.1 Veloporphyrellus conicus
GCCGGGTCGAAATTAGGTGGCTCTTTGTTACTACAACGGCATGGGTGGATAGGCTGAAGCATTTCTCACATTTCAATTCGAACACATGTCTATGGGTAAAAAAGGGGGATGCATAGTTGAGCCGCACGTGGGTTGAAAAAGGGGAGATGACTACGTCCCCCATTTAACAGACTATTAAAAGTAAGAGTGCTGATGTACATTAGCTCGACAACACTAGTAGGGGGTTAGAGCTGCAAGGCCTTTGCTTACGGCTGTCCCCTATGCATCAAGGTAGATCTGTATTAGCAGTATCAGCAATCTCCAAGAAGGGGAAGAGGGGAATGGGGTTTTAGTACGAGCCAAGTCTCGGAATGCCACTGCACATTTGAGTCATGGAGGTGAATTGGTCAGATCAAGTTCAACGTTATACCTTCCAACAACCGTAATGAAATTACCTTTAAAAATAACCACCACGTCAACTGTCTCAGGCTTCTGGAGCGAGTAGATGCAGCAGTCACAGCACCGACCGCGCGTTGATCTCGGTGCGGACTTCAAATCTGCAGCGTCTGTTGGTCGTTTAATATGTGCGATATGAAGTGAATGGAGACGTACGTTGTACACTCAGGTGCGATTCCTGTTAATGATGGTGACAGATTTTTTTTCCAGGTTCGTACTGAGCGACTCTGCGTTAGCGATGTGACGGTTCGTGACAATTATATATATGACCGCCGATATGTGGGTCATTCAGGGGTCCAGGAATTCAAAAAATTAATTCACCCATGACCAGGAACCCTGCTCGGCGCCAGATTTTCGTCAGACAGTGCGAGACACTCTGCTTCACATGTATTTCTGCTGCTCATAGGGCATACGAAGCTTCGGGTTACAGACACTCCCCCCAAACCTCTACGCTTTCTACTTCTTGTCCGTACCCCGCCTCAGAAAATCGGTCTGTCACATCGCCCGGGGTCCTTCGGAACTTGAATAAAAAACACCGAAAAGCAGTTGGCACGCCAACCTTTGTGCGAGCGAATTGCTTCCGTCTTCCTGAATGGCAGTTGATACATATTTTACCAGGGTGCATAATAGGGATCGGCAGCGCACTCTCCATTTAGTGCTCCTCTCTGGACACTGAATAACTCCCCGTACAGCGTCAGTCATTCCAATGTCAGACAGTAGTCTCAGGGCATCGTCTTCGCTACTGATAGGTGAAAGAATCATTCCAGATTTCCGATATCTGCGCATTTACAAATCTATACAGGCTTCACGATTTCTACGTCGTATGTGCATTCGATTTCATACCTCTCCCTAGGACCTGACCCCTCCTAGCCTACACGGTGCTAGTTTGGGCCAGCTAATCTGCTATACCTATTGGTTCCCAAATGACCCTATCCTTCTTAAATCACTGGCATGTGTATTTTTCCTTCTTAGCTGTGTGTCTGATGCGCTTGTCTTAGGTCTTCGGGATCTTGTGCGTTGCATCACCGTGCATTTCCTCGTGTCTGGCCATAATGCTCTTTCCAGCTTACTTGATATAGGCTACCTGATCTGCACTACCGCCTTCTTTTGGTCCTTGTTGATATCATGTCATCATGGCAATTTGACGAGATGCCAACAAGAGTTAGCATGGTAAGTCCTAGACTAGATCTTCTAGGACGCAGTTGACTTGAATTCATGTGATTTCTAGGGGTGGTCTCGTAAGTGACTCCAAAGCAATCATATACTTTTTAATGCTTTGTTTGGGTCATCCGGACCGTAGGCTATGTCGGGGTTCGGTGTGAGTCCCCGCCTCAACCTGTAGGCCATGGGCTAACCAATCACCTATCAGATTTACACCGCCTTCGTTGTGGAATGGTCTGTAAGAGCCTGTGACATCATTTAACGTACTAAAGAATCCTTCTGTCAGTTTTTACTGCCATCGTATATGGATAAGTGAGTTGTTGTTATTCATAAACACTTAGCACACAGTGACTCGCCATAGTCAGCGGGAAGAATAAGCTTCTCACTCTTTTTGTCGTCAGTATTCAAGCATCATGATAGGTGCTCTCTATCTTACTTTGATGCAGTTTACTTTGGCGATTTCCGGACTTAGTAAGTCTTTCGCTGAAGTGCCGAACCTCGTCTAATCTATCAATTTTACAGTCTTTGGAACATGTACGTACCTCAATGGACTGGCTTAGGTATCACTAAACAAGCCTGCCAATCAGGGTTCAGCGTTAACATGTTTGTACACTTCCTATTTATACTAAATCAATTGATGCATTCCTACTATAGTACTCGAGTCGGGTCCCTGCAATCTGTGACCGATAGTCTTGTGAGGTACAACGTATTGGATTGAGATGTCTACTAATTTCTCTGAATTGTTGTGCTCCATGGTCAGCTAATACCGCTATTCACTGGCTCGACTACTCTTTGCGACATAATTATCACGTCCGGCGTTCTCAAATATCTGTGGAAATCTGGCTTCCGCACTCAGAGACGGACTATCCTTCGGGATTTGGCCGTCATCTCCATCAACATGGGTGTTTTCACTTGGTAAGTCGTACAATATTTTTACTTTCCGAGACAGCTTGTCATTGTTTCTTCTTCAGCGCTGTGTCCTTCTTCACCTTTGTAATGGTACGTCTGGGAAAGTTCATGATCATAGGGCTATTGACCAACAAGTGGAAGTACTTCATTCCAAACAACAACGAATTGGCAAACGGAGCCGGCTTTTTGATCCCCCGAGGCAAGTACAATATCTCCAAATCGATAGATGGGCGAATCCTGACACTGGATCTCGACGACCCGCATAGGCTACGTAAACTCCATTTTGGCCGTGTAAGTTTCCTTGTCATGATACTTGCAATACGATACGATCTAAAGATGGTCATTCCGGACATCTTCTGGGACAACCAGGCTCAATGCGAGAAAGTTCATACGCGACCGGCAAGAGAACTTCAATGCTTATGCACTATCGTTGTCTCCTATATCATAAACATAGTGATTGAAATTCAATCCCTCTCGACCGACTGGCCTATCTTGATCTCCTTGGTAATCGCGCACGTTTATCTCCCGCAGGTAAACCTCCTACCTTCGTGTTATATCGGACTTGGCGGAGATCGCGCGAGCGTCACACCAGTGATTCGTCTGGAACAAAGAGTAGCATCCAGCGGACATTGCGACGGTCGCAAGCTCGCGCAGCCACTCCCCCATGGCCATCCAAAGGGATCCTATAGCGGGAGAGGACAGCCTACGACAACGCTTGGAACCATGCTAAATAACCTACGCTAGGACCTCGGTCACTGTCATCCCTACTTGTCTACACCCACCCCCCCCTGCTCCAACGTCGGTGGTAATACACCTACACAAAGCGTGAAAAAAGCTTGGCTAATGCTTTCTACGATACATGTCAAATTGTGACTTGTCATTCAGACGATATTTAATGAGCGAATTGACAGGTTGAGCGGACCGTTCTTCGTCCCTGCGATTTCCTCAGGGGTTTGTCTGAGAATGGGCCGAGAGCAGGACACTCAGGCTCAATTCTTCGAACTCCAGCTCTGCTTGCCGCTCCCGCTCTAATAACTAACACTGTATAAGTGCTGATCGTACGCTGTCTCCTTGCAGTTAGAAGTAGTTTTCCGTGCGTCCTTGTTGTAGGCGGCAGATTTCTTGTGTCCGAGAAAAAATTAAGTTGGCCTGGACACGAGACCTGCAGGAGTCAGCCAGCAGGATAGGCCGCCACAGCACAATTTGAATTGATTGATACCTAGTATGGCGAGGACAGCGCTACACAGTTTTTTTTTTTGAAAGCCCTTGGGGGCGTTGCCCCTTGGTAGACAGGTACACGTGCGGGAAGGTGTCTAAGTACGGTAATACATATCGCATTAGCGCAGCATAGTATTTTCCAGGACGACACTAGGTGGAAATTAAAATTGACGAGGAGAATGCGATAGAGAAATATAACTTCAAACGTGGAGATCGGTATCTTCCTGTGTGAAGGGCGGGAACACTGATCATGCGAAGAGTCGGTAAGACACAGCTAGAAAGGCTCTTCATACACATTTGTCAAAACCTGCACAACGAGAGTGAGCGAGTGCTTCAGGAAAATATCAGTATGCTCATTCACCCTTGATCATACTTATTTGGTTGAGATAAGGACAAGCACGACCAAGCAGAATAAGATGATGGGCCAAGGTGACGGTCCGAGGAGCGGCATTTAGACAGGACAGTCATCATGATGCCACGTTTGTGTCTTATCCTATCAGCAGTGAGCACCGCGCACAACGTCCTTGCCTCTTTGCTCCGTCTGTTATTTTGTACCAAGTTTAGTGAGCCCAGATAGATGTAAAAGGTACCTTGGTCCTTCATGTTGGTGCGGAGAGCAGTGAAGTAATATGTCAACCAGTTAAAAAGGTCCATTTACGGGCGAAGTCCCTCAGATATGTAATTGTCGCCTTGCTGTTTTTGTTGGTTCTGTGCTTTCCTTGCTTTATTGTTTGCTTAGCTATAATTTACTCGATCTTCCCTGGCAGGTGTCATGTTCAAGCATGTAATTTTTATGCCACCATCGTTCCTCCACGATGTAAAATGAATCCATCTAGTTTTTCTTTTCTTTTTTTTGCTTGTGCTTTCACCACACCGTTGTGTTTAACGGTCACATTCAAGTTCGCTACTCATCCGAACTTGCTTCTGACTTTCTGACCCAATGCCTAGGGACTTGGCCTGTGCGAGCGTCGACAGTGACACCACCATAGTCCAAGCAATCCAACGTCTTAAATAGCACTGGGCCAATGAAGGTGTCCATATGTAAACTTCTCGAGATAAAACTAATACAGCTGTCCAGGATAGAAAGAAAAAAAAAGAGAAAGAAAAAGAGTAGCTCGTCGTCCGTACTGGCCGGTATCAGTTTCAAGAGACAAAAACGGGTCCGTTTAGTGTATACAATCTTTCTAACAATGTCCTTATGTGAGATAATGCATAGGGGGTCACCTGTAAACACACATCCTGTTCCTCAGAGATCACTTTCCGACGACCGGTCGAACCAGTCAAAAGGGCCGGTCACTGGTATAACGTATTCTAAGCTCGCGTCCGTCAAACAGAGCTCGCAGTCGGGGTAGGGTAGCCGGAAACGTCAGAGGGGAAACTCGACTTGTGGGAGCCAACGTCGCCAGAGCTAGCGCTATGACCATGGCCGCCGCTGCCGCCGCTCTGGGTAGGACGGTGGTCCGAGGTCCCAGTGGGGGCAGACACCGAATGGGCGTGCGAATGAGCACCACTCGTGTAACCGTTGGCGCTGCGAGAGGCTGGCGAGCGCGAATGCCCATCCCCCGGCTGAACGCTACGGGAACCCGGCGAGCGACCGCCAGAGGGGCCACGAGTGCTCGGGGTAGGGTACCCCGAGGCTCCAGAGTGGGAGCCCTGATGGTGCGTATGGTCGCCGGACGGACCAGCCGATCCAGAAACGAGGTAGGTCGAATGAACGGCGGTCGGCTTGCCACTGCCGTGGGGATTCGCAGGGTAGGAGGGGAGGTTGGTCGGGATGGAGTGGACGGAGAATCCGGTGGGGATTGAGCCCGAGAGGTGCGACTCGAAGTGGACACTGACAGTGGTGTTGTGACCACCGTTGTCATCTGGCTCATTGTTGCGACGAGCGATTTCAGGGACGGCAGCAGCCGCAGCAAACCCGAGGAACGTCAATGCGACGAGCGAGAAAGTAGAGCGCATGGTAAATCAGAGAGGTCGGTACGGGATGGGATTGAAGAGCGGGCTCAGGGAAGGGTGTCTTACTGGTAACTCGAGGACTTTGAACCATCGATTCTCTGTCCACCTAGGTTTTTATACATTCCTGGAAACCGTCATGTCAGCTCGATTAGTAGTTCAGAAAACACAACACAAAGGCGAGAGCGTCGAAATCCGCAGTCGTCATTGCTTCATTGTGGATGGTTCCAATCGGGGCTCAAAGGCATTGCCCCGTCATGCACGCTTTGGGTATATGCGTTGTAGTCAATGTTGTTGCGGGAGCGCCCGGTGGACATGTACTGCTTAGAGATCCAAAACATCGCATCGGGAGATGTGTCGGAGCGCTAAGTGCGCTGTATCTGCAGAAAAAGGGAATGAGCGGTCCGGAAATTACAATGCCCACCGTCTCGCACACAGTATCCCAGTACCCCAACGAGACGATGTTGGATCACAAACCACAACATAGCACAAGCGGCATACTGCGCACAGTGCTGCGTGCTGCGCAGGTTGGCAACCTGTGAAAAACGAGGCCATGAAGAAGCCTCCTCGCACCTTGACAACTGACATTACAATCATGATGAGTGGTGTTCGTAAACGGAAGTTACCACAGAGGTTTGAAGGTAGGACCCAAAGCAGATATGTATTAGTTTAGGGATGAATGCGCGATTGGTAGTGTTGGTACCCACTGGTTCTATTTCTGATTGAGTTGTGCGATGAGTCGCAGGCTGAACTGAGAAGTGCATCGATAATTAATTAATTAATTAATTACCCAATGATCCGACCATTAAGTCCAAGTTGCCCAAAGCGTTGCACAAGGGTTCTGTTCAACTTTGAAACACCAAGTAACATCGACTGCGCTCACGGGCCTTGTGACACGGTCCTGCCGTCCACGATGCGGATAGACAGACCTAACCAAGTATACATAGAACGAGACAAAAAGGAAGACTCATCCAGGTTGAAAATAGCTAGACGGTACACTCTAAAACGGGAATCGTCCGCCAAACTACAAGTACATAGCGAGGACGACGTAACAGGAAACATATTCTGGCGCTAGATGGCAGTCGGGTATCGTGTAGTAGGCTAGTAGTACAACGGGGAAGCGGGACAAACCGAGACGAGGAAAGAAATAGGTGCATAAGAGCGTCGATGGATCACATAATCACAGAATGGACGAGGTGCGTGGCCAGAGGGCGATAACAACATGCAAATCACTAGAAATTCGTGAGTTCGTGGCAGGCAGACATATAGGCAAAAGAACATCGTATACAAGGCGTGGCCTTCTCCCATCAATACCATCGAGGCAACTTGCCGGGGCTATGCACATTAGGACTCTCGTATAACAGTCCCCGTCGGTCGTACAATCCAGCAGGGCTCTCCTGCGTTGTTCTTGCGCCTAGCCTTGCAAACTCCTCGTCCAACAATGCCCCCGGGTCATGCGGATCAAATATCCTTGATCCGGGCGTGCGGAAAGGCGACTCGGTTGTCGAGCCTGGAGTGGGGAAGGTGAGCTTTCTGGGGGTGACAGGCGGGAAGTGGATAGGCATCGCGTCCTTGTCTTTGTCGCGGTGGTGAGATCGCTTGCGCGAAGGGGTACGGATGTTCTCGTTGTCGAATACGGCTGGGTTTATGCCATCGTCCGGGTTGAATGATGTATGTGGCGGTGGGTCGAGGTGTGTCTTGAAGTGTGCAAGACTGGCATTGGGTGTCATATGGAGACCTCTATGGGACAGCGGCGTGCGTATTGGCGAAAGATGAGCGGTGCTGGTTGCACCACGGTTGCGAGGCGTACTGGGACGTGGTGGCGGGGTCGACGGGCGAGCACTGGTAGCTGTTGTCGTTGCTGACGGAGGCTCCGGAACAAGCGCGGGAAGCGGAGGAAGTTGCTGACTGGCAGGCTTTTTCTTGTTTCGTGCGCGCCGGTCAAGGGTCGGAGATACCGGTATGGGAGGGAGGGCACGCGATTTCTGGCAAAGAATATGAGCGTGGATGTAATATTCATAATGTGAGAGAGCTTACCTTCGGCGGTGTCTTGTGTGGAGCAACATGCTCTTTTTGCTTGCCCTTGTCAATCACTGGTTCAAGAGGTGAGGCCGACTCGATCTGCGCATCCACAATGTCTGTCTGCGGATGATCCTCAGAGAGAAGCTGTGGGCTGGAGGAGGAGCCATCGTTTGGAATCAGGTCGGGAAGGGAGGAGGAAGGCAGCGCAGGTGATGTCTGGGAGGCTGGAAGTGAAGAGCTTCCCACAGTACCAGATGTGACGCGGGCATAATGGGATGTTGGTGGCAACGGAGGGAAAATAACTTCTGCGGGGAGTTGCGCGCATTGTTCGTAATACGGCTGATGATGAACCGACGGCGGACACGAGGGGAAAATGGGGAGGAAGTGGGTGGCAGGAACAAGGGGAGGCATCATTGAGGCTTGGAACGGGGCGGGAGCCATCAGAGGCATAGCAGGCGAGCTCGTTTCGGCAGAGGAAGCGGGCTCCTTCTTTGAGCGTTTTACTTTTCGTCCGGATGCGACATCCTCTGCAGGGCGCTTCTTTGGCGGGGCTTTCTTCGCAGCTGCGGCCTGCTTGTACTCGGCGCAGAATTCTTTCCTAAAGTTTCCATTGGAGAAGCATTCAAGATCACAGTCCCAGATCGCCCATTGCGTCCGGCCAAGGCTGCGGTCACGCGGCACTTTGCGGAAGCAAACGGTCGTAGAGAGGACATGACGGATGGAGTTCATCCAAGTAGTCTCATTTCTCTGAAAGTAAGGGTAGACGATGGTAATCCAGTCGTATATTTCTTGTAGTGTGAGTCTATGCATGAAGGAAGAGAGGATTGCCTGGCCGATAAGGGCCGCGTAAGAGAGCTCTGGTTTTTTCCTCGAATAAGGGCCAGGAGGCAGTTTGTAGGGCAGATTGTCGTATTCCTCTTCGTCGGGAAGAGGGCCCATTGGACCAGGTGATGATACAAGATTAACAATACGCTTCGTGGAAGGTGTCGCGAAGGGAGAGGAGCGTGGGGGCGAGGAGGAAGGGAGGGGCGATTTGTAGTAGTTGTTTCGACGTGGAGTGAAGGGATCCGCGTTCTGTGGTGCAGATTGTACCTGAGCGGGTATGCTTCCTGGGCGGGAACGCGTCGGGGTGGGGGAGCCGGAGCGAGCAAAGGAGGTCTATGGTGGGGTCGATATGGCAAAAACAAGGGAAAAGAGAGCAAGGCTGACCTTTTTATGACGCGACGGATGTTCGACAGAGTCATAATCTCTATAATACTTTGAATGTTGCGGCGTGACGGGTGGAATGGAGACGGCATTGTTTTGCAGCGGGTCCTATCGGAGGATACATTGTCAAGGTGGACGCGGCAATGGACATGACGGACCTGTGGAGCAACGACGCTCGACGAATCGGACTGATCTGAGTCCGGGACACGTCGCGAATCGCGTGACTGCATGAAAGCGTCGAGGCTAAAGGACGCGCGGACGGGCGACGGCGACGGTGCAGGGCGATCCTTGCCCTTTGCCTTCTTTTCGCGTTTCGCCTGGCGACTCTTGCGCTCGAGGATCATTTCCATGCTATCCATCTGCCTGAGAGGCAATGCGGGCTCGATAGGCTCTGATTTCACGGGCGTGGACGGAGGCGGTGTCTGGGAGTGCGGTGGCGGGTGTGAGCGGGAGAGCGAGCGCGTTCTAGAGGATCCACCAGCCAAGGGCGTTGGCTCTGGCTGGTCCGCGGAAAATGGGCCTGTCGCGGCAGCGTCGTGCTGGGTGAGGAACTGGCGCATGTGGTCGCTGTGCCGCAGAAGGTCATCTCTGGTGAGTCCTATTGACTGCAGCACCTGAGAGATGGGAGAAACGGGTTTCGCAAGAGATTCAACCATTTACTACGAAAAAGAACGAGAAAAAAGAACGGAAAAGACGCGAGCTCGCTGTCGATGTCGACGTCGACGAGAAAACACAGGACAGCGTCACGCTCTGGGTAGTTGTCACACATGTCACACTTCTCTTGTGCGTCGCCGTCATGGTCTATCATAATCTCAAAGGTGAGCTCGCCGTCCATCGCATTGACCTCGCCGCTCACCATCCGAGACAGCTCTGATCAAGGGAATTCGAGCATGCAAGGTCCGTCGCTGCCGTCCCTGTCGCCGACAACACCGCTGACGCTGCGCAGACCGTAGCAGACGAACGCGCACTCATCCAGCAGGAATCTGCGGCCATTCGGGCTTCCTTCAGGGAGGAGGACTCGTATTCTCGCCACCACAGCATTGCGAAACTCCTCTACATCCACATGCTCGGCTCACCAGCACACTTTGGCCAGATCGAATGTCTCAAACTCGTGGCGAGCCCTCGCTTTGCCGATAAACGTCTTGGGTACCTCGGGATCATGCTTCTCCTCGACGAGAACCAAGAGGTACTCACACTTGTCACAAATTCGCTCAAAAAGTCTGTATTTCCTCTGCTCACCCTACATCTCTGACTTGCGATGCAGCGACTTGAACCATTCAAACATGTACGTGGTAGGCCTTGGCCTATGCACATTCGCGAACATCGCGTCAGAAGAGATGTCCCGTGATCTCTCAAACGAGATCGAGAAACTGCTTGGCTCGAGTAATACCTACATTCGCAAAAAGGTACTTTCAGCCCCCATCTTGCCTCCTTTACCCAGCCATTCATCTTTTGTTTTCAGGCTTCTCTTTGCGCATTGAGAATCATAAAAAAAGTTCCTGATCTCGCTGATCACTTCATTGCAAAGGCCAAGAACCTCCTTACGGATCGCAATCATGGAGTCCTCCTCACTGCCATCACTCTCGTTTCTGAAATGTGTCAGCAGGACGAGAACTGTTTGAACGAGTGCAGAAATGTTCGCATTGATCTCTTGTCGCTTGATATATCCTCATCTCAATTCATATAGGTTGTCCCTCTTCTTGTTCGCAACATGAAGGCCTTGGTCACGACTGGCTACAGTCCGGAACATGACGTATCAGGAATAACCGACCCATTCTTGCAGGTCAAGGTCCTCCGGTTACTCCGTCTCCTCGGACAGGGTGACGCCCGCGCGAGTGAGACTATGAATGACATCCTTGCCCAAGTACGCACTGTTTCCACTGTTCTCAACGCCTTCTGAAGTGCCTAGGTCGCTACGAACACAGACTCTACGAAGAACGTTGGAAATTCGATACTCTACGAGACCGTCCTCACTGTCCTTGATATCGAAGCAGACAGCGGTCTCCGTGTCATGGCCATCAACATCCTTGGTAAATTCCTCAGTAATCGCGATAACAACATTCGGTATCTACATTGTCCGTGGTAAACTATTCGATTTATTCATGACCCCCATAGATATGTAGCCCTCAACACTCTTAACAAAGTGGTCTCCGTGGACACGAGTGCCGTACAACGTCATCGTAATATTATCCTTGACTGCCTCCGTGACGGCGACATCTCAATACGACGTCGTGCCCTCGAGCTCTCGTATGCACTCATTAACGAACAAAACGTCCGAATACTTGTTCGAGAGCTCCTCGCCTTCCTAGAAGTCGCAGACGACGAATTCAAGACAGGGATGACCACCCAAATATCTCTTGCTGCTGAGCGATTTGCTCCCAACAAGAGATGGCATATCGACACCGTGTTGAGATCATTGAAGCTCGTGAGTAATATTACCCTTGAAGCCGCTACCAGATACTGACAATGGCTAGGCCGGAAACTTTGTCAGAGAAGAGATCTTGTCAGCGTTCATCCGTCTCGTCGCACATACGCCTGAGCTGCAAGCTTATACCACATCCAAGTTGTATACTGCTCTCCAGGCCGATCTCTCGCAAGATTCACTTACACTTGCGGCCGTCTGGGTCATTGGTGAGTATAGCGAGGTTCTGCTCGAAGGTGGTATCGTCGACGAGGACCAACCTAAAAACGTGATTGCTTACACTTTAGTAATTGGACTGTTCTCATTCGTGCCCCTTTACAGACGACTGACAAGGACATCCTTGACCTCCTCCTTTCTGCGCTTAATTCACCTTATGCGAACAATCTCATCCGCCAATTCGTGCTCGGCGCGATCACAAAGATGGCTTCACGCCATACCACTACCCCACCTCAACAAGCGCGGATCGTAGACTTGCTTGCCCAATACACGACAAATCTAGAGCTAGAGTTGCAGCAACGCGCGGTGGAATACGCGAGCTTGTTCACATTGGGTGATCTCAAGGTCGGCGTACTCGAGCGAATGCCACCTCCGGAGCTCAAAGCGACCGTTATGGGTGTTGGTGTGTTTTCGTCAGTTTTCAACGGCATTCGTAGCGCTTACATCTTTTACAGTCAGCGAAAACAAACCGGTCGGTTCTACGAGAGGAGGAAAAGAGGTACGTTCCCTTGATTTTATCGTTATCATACTCACGCGGTGCATCAGGGTGACCTCCTCGGAGACGATATTACCTCCCCTACCCCCCAATTCAATGGGCAAGCCGTACAAAACAACCAAGATCTCTTGGCCGAGATCTTTGGTAGCAGCTCACCCGCTGGTACCTCTGCGTCACCTCAACCAGCGTCCTCGCCGCAACCACCACAGAAGAGCAGCATACAGGACATTCTCGGACTCTTTGATTCCCCGAATCCCGCGTCACCCGCACCAGCCCCTGGCCCATCCGTACCATCACCCGCGTTTTCGCTACCTCAAACACCAGTACAGCTCGTAGAAGCCCAGACGCCGCCACTGCCACAACAGCAGCCATCAACGGGACCGCAGTTGCCGTCGTACACCGCATATGAGAAGAACGAGCTCAAGATTACATTGACGCCACAGACGTCCGCGGCGCGTCCGGGCGTCGTGAACATCATGGTGCGGTTCCAAGTCTCGGGAACGAACACGGCCACGGGGGTCCATTTTCAAGCTGCTGTGCCCAAGGTATGTTGGGCCGAGCGCATGTCGTATCTAAATGAAGCTGATTGGGTATTCTCGGGGCGTAGTCGCAGCAGCTGCAAATGCTGCCCATGTCGAATCCAGATGTGCGGCCCGGGACGACAGAAACGCAGCAGATGCGCGTGATTGCGCCTCTGGGGGTCAGTTGTCCTTCCCCATGGCATGTCACCCGCTGATGCGCTGATGTGTTTTCTCTCGACAGTCGAGCGTACGGCTACGATTACGCATGGCGTTTACGCTTGCCGGGCAAGCGATTCAGGATCAGGTCGATTTCGCAGGATTCCCT
>JBBPLJ010000185.1:0-16094 GCA_038089715.1 Veloporphyrellus conicus
ATCCAAGGCCAGAGACGTCTTTGGTCGAATCGACGTGGTGTTCAATAAGGCGGGCACGGGCGTCATGGGAGAAGTCGAGTCTGTCGCCGAGGCGGATGCGCGAGAGATATTTGACATCAACTTTTGGGGCGCAGCGCGTGTAACGCAGGAAGCCGTGCGGTTCTTCCGAGAGGACAATAAGCCGATTGGGGGTAGACTGCTGCAGGTATCCTCCACTGTTGGCCTCACGGGCCAAGCAGCGTGCGGGTTTTACAGTGCTTCGTGAGTATATGTGTTCCTAGCATATTTCAGTACAGAGCTGATGCTTCCTGGACAACAGTAAATTTGGTAAATTTCTTGATTGTCTCCTAGAAGAAGCTTAACCTAGCTTGTCCTCTAGCCTTAGAAGGTCTCACAGAATGTCTCGCAGATGAACTCGATCCAGCATGGAACATCAAGGTTAGTTGGTCTCTCTCGTTCACCATTGGGGGTGTGGCATTCTGATTGTGCATGTGTCAAGGTCACCCTCCTCGAGCCCGGCCCATTCCGCACTGCGTTCACGCAACAGAACTATCGCGCTGCATTGCAGCACCCTGCATATGCATACCCGGCCAGCCGCGCGACAGAGGTTCGCAAGTTCCTCGCTTCCCCGGAGATGTTCGACGGCGACACGGCGAAAGCCGCGGTCGTTATCGAGAAGGTCTCGCAACTCGAGGACCCGCCGATCCGGTTCCCGCTCCATCGAGCGGCCGTGCCATTGATGAAGGACAAGGCCAAGGGTCTAGTGGAGGTGGCGGACAAGTATCAGAGCTGGACGGATGATCTGTACCATGATGAGTGAGGTGAGCAAGATGTTATCCAGCATCGGCGGGGGTCTTTTAGGGTACCAATCAGATCACCTATTCTGAAATGTAAGATACTGTTTACGGCACTGCTGAATGATGCATCATTTCCGAGCTCGCGATATGCTGTGACCCACCTGTCTTGAAAACCTTGCTCGGATTGGATCGAGTATTGACAATCATGAAGTCATGACTCATGATAACAATCCATGAACTCAGGGCACCCTTACAGAGTAGAGGAAACGCATCGCCAGTAGTAGCAGCGTCGGCGAGGCACTCTATAGAGGCAAGCACGTCCATGAGGGTAGTACTATTAGAGTGGCAGTCGTCCACGACAACAACTTGGCCGCGGTGAGCTAGCTCTTTCGACGCGAAATCGTTCAGGACGGCGTAATATGAGCTGAAGTAATAGAAAACGAGATTAAACCACTGGTCAAACTCGTGGACGTAGCGGCTGAACATAGTACGCGCGTGCTGGGCTGGGTGTTGGTAGTCCAGGGGGCGATGGCCTCAGTGTATTCTTACAGAGTGAGTTAGAACATGGAGAGAAGACATGGGGACGCGCGATGTGACGTGGACAAAATAGCGTCGAAGCCAGCACGGATGTGATTTGCATCGGCAAGCGTATCGTGAAGGACATCGAGCAGATGCGGCGGTCACGGTTATCGGATGTCGGAGGCGTCGGGTGCTGTCCGCGTCCGACTTGCCATCGCGCGATCGGCGTCCACGCAGAGTGTTTAGCCAAATGCTCATCATTCAATGTTCATTCGTGTTTTCCGGACAATGGATCTGAGTGCCCACCTCAGGAGCAGACTCACGAACGCGGCTGCGATGCTGAGTTGCGCGTGCCCATTACAATTTCCCGGTTACACGTCCATTTTCCTACCACCTTCGGTGTTCATACCATCCTGCATTTCTCGCCTCCTCATCGTGTATCCGACCCCCTACCGTTTGAACGGCGGGGATCCAATGCACCAAACACCATGGTACTTGCTCGGTCCAACAGGATTGGACACTCCCATCACGCGCCTCTGCCACATCACCTGCTGTATTGACTCATAAGCAAAGGCAGGATGACGGCAACAGCGAAAGGAAGCGAGGGTTGCGTTTCTAGATCTGTGATTTGTGTGCAGGTCACCATCCTCAACCCCGGCCCATTCCGCACCGCAGCATCCTGCGTACGCAAACCCGACTCTCCGCGCATTACACTTTCGCAAGTTCCTCGCTTCTCCCGAGACGTTCGACAGTAACACCATGAAAGCCGCGGTCGTCATAGAGAAAGTCTCGCAACTCGAGAACCTGCCGATCTGGTTCTCGCTCCACCGGGCGGCCGTGGTGACGATGAAAGATAAGGAAAGGGGTCTAGTGGAGGGGGTGAAGGAGTATCAGAGTTGGACAGACGATCTGTACCATGATGATTGCTGAGATGACCAAGATTCGGATGTACTAACCCAGCCTGAGTTGCCAGATATGTCCAAGCCTGGGGGGTCTTAAATACACCATCTAGTCCTGAGTGTAGCATACTTTCATTGGATGATGTCTCATGCGACTTCGCAAAGTGCTGTGTCGGGCCACCGTCGACGGTCCCCCTTGGAAACCCTGCATGAACCAAGACAATAATAATATGGCCTAGCGGTAGCGAAGTTGAGCTGCGATAAAAATCTACAGGCGCTAGGCATCCTCGAGCGTGAGATAGTCAAGGAAAAGGGCGCGGTGCAATGGCGGGTGTATAAGGCATTCGCCAAGCCGACTCACTGCGGCACAGGGAAGTTTGTGTAACCACCTGAACGAAGAGTAAACCAACTCTGCAACGAACATCGATCAACTTTGGTATTGGATGTGATATGGCAAAATGAATGCATAAGAGGTATACTTACTCTCTGAATCATGACGATTCGGCTTCAATCGACTTTAACACCCTCACTAACCTCTCCTTTCTTAGTGGAATCCAAAGAGTGTCTCCACCTCCACTGCCCCCACCAGCGGCACCCACAAGAACCAAGCCGTGATCCTTAAATTCGCCCAGCAAAGCCCTCAGCGCCGTATCGTTCGTTGCAACGAAATGCTCCCTAGCGAGAGAGAACAGCGCGTCATACCCGACTCCGAACTGCGCCATGTCAGTTAGAGCCGTGTCGTTCGAGCCTGTAGCTGCGTCCGAGGCAGCCTCGGCATTTGCGAGCTGTCTCGTGCCGAGAAGCACGAAGAGTTTCTTAGCCTTCGAAGTGACAGCGGCAAGAACGTGCGTGACCGCAGTTTCTGTAAGTGGTGCACCAGCACCGGCAGTAGTCGTACTTGTGAGCGCAGAGCGGGCGCCCGTCGAAGCGTATGATGCACCAGAAATGGAGGAACGGTCTGCGAAAGTAAGTTCTGTGTCATAGGGCATGAGGGTGGTTAGGTCATGCCAGAGGAAGGCATATCCGCGTTTGGGGAAGGTGGTGCGTCCCTCCATAGAGGAGGGAGGTGCATCTGTGTCCCCGGCCTGAACCTTGCGTGCAAGCAGCTCGGAGGTGGACCAGAGGAGCGGAGAGCCAAGTCGGTCGACGGATGCAGCGAGGTGGATGTTGGGAGAGAGGGCGAGAAGGGACAGCGCGTTTTTCATTTTGAGGGCACGCATAGGTGGAGCGTCGATGTTGTGTACGACGAGGTATAGACGGCGTGTGCGTGGTGCGTCGGCGGCAGAGAAAAAGGAGCAAATGCGGCGCACCTGCGCGTCCGCGCCAGCGGCAGCAGCGTTGGCGAGGCTAGGGACGCGCTCTATAGATGCAAGCACCTCTTTAAGAGTAATATTAGGGTGGTAGCCATTCACAACGACAACGTGGCCGCGGCGAGCTAGCTCTTTCAATGCGAAATTGTTCAGGACGGCGCGCTTTGAGCCGAAGCCATAGAAGACGAGGTTAAAGCCCTGGTCGAGCTCGTGGGCGTAACGACGGAACATAGTGCACGCGTCGTGGTTGCCGAACCACCGCGTGCTGGGTTGGGTGCCAGCGGTTCGAGCATCGTAGGCGGCGATGGCTTCGGTGTACTCCTCCTGGCTGAGTGGGAGAACGCGTGCAGAGAAGACGTTGGTGGAGGTGCACACGCGGGATGCGGCGTGGACAAAGAAGGCGTCGAAGCCTGCACGGATGTGCTGCACATCGCTGTCGGCGTCGTGAGGGACGTCGAACAGATGTGTCTGGTCGGTGTCGGAGGCGTCGCTGTCGGTGTCCATCAGATAATTATTTAAATAATTAGTTAATTTTGATGAGATCTATCGATAAGACGCGCTGATTAAAAAAAAGGCGGAGGACTCATCTCTCTTTTTTCCTCCATCACATCCTCCGCGAGAATGGCGCCAGTTGGAAAGCTCTACTCGGTCCCGCATATGCGCCAGACGCAAGTCGTGAGTGCCGTTGCGCGTACATGTTCAAGCCTTTCTTGACATAGTGACGTAGATCAGGAGCGTTGCTGCTCTGGGTGGCCTCGAACTCGAAATCGTTGCTAATTACAAGCATTTCGAGGATAACAAGAAGCCTGACTTTCTCGCAAAGTTCCCCCATGGAAAGATCCCTGCTCTCGAGGGTGCAAATGGTTTAAATCTCACCGAGGGTGCCGCCATTGCCCGCTACCGTGCGTCATATTTCTTCCCCTTAACCATAGATCGCTCGATGCGATCGGAAAAGACGAGAACTATTCATCATCAGTTATCCCTGTCTTAATTCTCAGTGTCGATATACTATTTACTCTGATCTTTAATCACATCTATCATCCACTCTGATCGTAGGCTGATGCCTCTCGACAGTCGCAAACCTCGCACCAAACGCCAACCTCCTCGGCACATCACGAGACGAGCAGGCACTAGTAGACCAATGGGTTCATTTTGCCGAAACTGAGATCGCAATCTCAACACAGCTCATCTACCAGATGCTTCACGGCATTTTGGTGTACAACAAAGCCGTATGTCCTTCCTTACCTCACACTGCGAATCTCACCCCATTTCGTCACAGATCCATAACGCCATGACTGAGCGTCAAATCCGGTCCCTCAACACCCTCGAGGCCCACCTATCGACGCGCACTTTCGTCGTTGGCGAACGTATCACTCTGGCTGACCTCGAGATCGCCGCTGCCCTCTTCCGTGCCGTCAGCCTCACCGCTGATGCTGAAATCCGTTCAAAACTCGTCAACACCGTCCGCCACCTCGAGACGATTGTCAACCAGCCCAAGTTGGAGGGGATCTTCGGTGAGATCCAATACGTCGCGAAAGCGGTGCAGTATGTCCCTCCCAAGAAGGAGGCAAAACCTGCGCCCCCTCCTCCTGCACCAAAAGAAAAGAAAGAGAAACCAAAGAAGGAGGAGGTCGACGAGGAGGAGGAAGAGAGCCTCGTTCCAGAGGAGCCAAAGGCAAAGAATCCCCTCGACTCCCTACCAAAATCGACCTTCAACCTTGAGGATTGGAAACGCGCTTATTCCAATAAGGATACCCGTGGACCTGACGGTGCCATCGAGTGGTTCTACGCCAAGTAGGTCGCTTTATTGACATATTGCCTAAATTTCATTGAGCTTGCACGGACAGCTTCGACAGGGAAGGCTTTTCAGTTTGGCGAGTCGACTTCAAGTACAATGACGAGCTCACGCTCGTATTCATGTCCTCCAACCAAATCGGCGGCTATTTCAATCGTCTTGAAGCTTCACGCAAATACCTTTTCGGCTCTGTCGGCGTCCTTGGAGAACCCAACGCATCCGTCATTTCGGGTGTCTTGATCCTTCGGGGTCAAGATGTCAAAGCTGTTGTCGATGTTGCGCCAGATTGGGAGAGTTATGACTACAAAAAATTGGACCTGGACAACGAGAATGACAAGAAGTTCTTTGAAAGTGCCCTGGCTTGGGATTTGGAGATCGATGGTAAGGCATGGAAGGATGGCAAGAATGTGAGTCGTACGTTTCCTCGCGTTCGTCACAGAATTTGACGTCACGCCCTCTTAGTTCAAGTAAATGTGAATATAATTAGATTAGATCGGTGTAGGCTTTTTTAGTGTGGTCGCTGTACCCAACACGTTTCTTTTCGCGGTCAGATATGGATGTTCGTAACCGGAGGGCCGTTAGACTACTACATATCAGCCTTGTTCCGATCGGTTTCGCGGGACTTCTGGACGACAGCTAAAGGCTAAAACTAATTGTTGATCCGAGTCTCTGGGCGAGTCCCCCTTGGAGAGACCAGTAATACCCCGCTGGAAAGACGACCGTGAAGTAACTGGGCCAATGATTCCATCGACCCCGCGTCACGCCCTACCTACATATTCACATCCAAGGGGATGAAGCATGACCAATTCCGAATCGCAGCTCGATGTCCGATATCACGCCGCACGCAAGAAGATCAATTTGTTGTCAGAGACGCTGCACGTATACTTTTGTTGTTTCCGTGTTCTCGACATGTGGTAGACGGCCACAAGCACTACAGTCCGCTGATACTGCCCGCCACGCTCTCGACTGCGTTTTTGAGATTGTGCGCTTCCCGGATGACGCTATCATTTTCGTCTTCGGCACATTCTGCGATGAACGTCGCCGTCTCACCGACGAATCCTATGAGAGTAAACGGTGGATGGGTGAGTATTTCTGATCGATGGTATAATCAGAGCGTACCGATCAGCTTGCCTCCCTCTGCTTTCCACATCTCTGTCGTGCACTCCAACGCTAATACACGCACCCGAGCGTCCTCGGAACGCGTGTGCATGAGAAGATCGAGGTTGAGACGCTTGAGCAGGTCAGAGGACGTATCGGGAAGAAGTGTGACTACGGAAAGAAGACAGGAAACCAAGAGCTGTCGCGGCGTCTTCGGCTCTGTCTCTGAAGACGTGATGATGACCGGAGGCGAATGCACAGCGATGGGCACCTGGGACAGCACGTGTGGAAGAAGGGCTGCCAATTTGTCTTCACGCCAGAAAGCTAACGGGGAAAAATTTTGGCCAAGTATGAGTGATTCAATCAGCAAACGTACCTCCATCGTCCACTTCAAGGGATTTTGTCAGCATTGCGATCACGCCTGACCACAATGCAAAGTCCGTCGGAGCGGTTTTCGATGGGGAACTAAGGATTCGTAAGACCTCTGTGAGAGGACGCAGCAGCGTGGACATATATGGATTCATCAGCCCCTGTGGGATGATCAGTCAAACGATCAGTACGCTGCAGACCACGATCGTATAGCATACCTTGAAGTAGTCAAGCAAGGCGGTATACACGTGACAGAAGGTAACCTTCCTCTCATCCGTTGCTGTGGATCGGTCAGTGGTATCGCTTAAATGTCGTTGACCCTGAACTACACATACATTTTTCGTCTACAAACGTCCAGTCGTGCATACGTCGGAACAGAGGTCTGAACGTGTTCTCGTTGAGTTTCACAACAAGCTCGATGAACGCCGATATCACATGAGGCTCGCCCTGGCAGAAATCAACAAGTAATTTGGTGCCATTCCCTAAAACCACTGTATAGCAACAAGCTCACCTCGGTGAAGCCAAACACCATCTTCACATCAAACGCCTCCATGAAGATCTTGAATATTGGCCGCAAGTTGTCCAAGACTTCCGAACGGGAAGCTGTACGTAGAGCCCTCTTGAGCAGCGTAAAGTATCCAATCATGCCATTAACATCATCCTAATGCATCGTCTCGTCATCATTTCATCATGCTAAACAACCAGAGACGCTGCGTACCTTTGTCTGGGCTTTGTTTATGTCGGGCCAAAGATCATACAATACAGGAAGAAACACTTCAGCAGACACCCGTTTCGAAATTGCCTTACCCAGTCCGGTAAGGGGGTTATTTTCCGTAGTCGACATAGCGTTGTAGTCGACGTAAAGTTTTGTGATCTCCGTCAACTCTTTTTCCCCATAAAAGGCAGGCAGAGACGACAGTAGACTGTGAAGGGTTGCAAGTGCAGCTTCCCCAGCATCCGCCAGCGCTAAAGGTCCGGTCAGCAGTATGATAACCAACGCATCGCAGTACGTACGCGTCTTCCCTTTGAGACCTTCACGAAGAATCGATATACATTCCTGAGCGACGTCTCTAAAGTGAGGAATAATCCATGGCCCAAGAACAGTGCTTATCCAATCACATCAGACTAGTAGTAGCATACGAGAGGATTGTACGGCGACTCACACGTAACATGCCAAAACCGATACACCTGCAACGGCGGATGTCCGCGATCGCACCACCTTGAGGATGTGTGGTAGGGTCGATACGAGCGTTGCCTCTTCACCGCTGTAGCACGTGGATCCCAACGCCTTCAATGCTGCAAGCGCAGATTCGACCAAAAACCCCGCAGACTGGCATTCAATGATACCCCGGATGAGCTCGATGAGCTCGATGATCGTTGCTTGACATTCCTCGCGCAACTTTTCAGTGACGAGTGGAATTCGGGAGCATAGGGTGCTAAGCGCCCCGACTTTGATCTAGCACAGATATCATTGGTCACTACCTTGAATGACTGAAAGATGTCTTTACGTACCCTCGTGTCCTCGAACGTCAACATCACACGACTTGCAGCCAAGAAATCTCTGGCAGAGATGAGGCTCATGATGCGCTCGATGGCACCCTGAGCTACAGTGACAATCGCCGTCGAGTCACTTTCCGAGACGTGGTGTATTGGAGGTGTCGCTAGATCTAGGAGATGGGCCATGAGGTCGGTGGTGTTACCGCCATCTCCATTGGCGGCCGCATCTGGCCCCGACGGCGTCAAGGACGTGCTCGCAAATAAAAGGAGTGCTTGTACGCGGCGTCTCAAAGTAGCAGAGGTAGACGAAAAATGTTCCCCGTCCCTATAAATGTGATCTCATCAACCGCTGTGAAAGTAGACGCAGGGGGACCGAAAATTTACCGAGGATAGTCCAAAAATGCAGGCCCGGCAGTTTCGGATGCTAGTAGCTGTGATCTGAGGCGTATGCACTCCTTCAATACTTCCACGAGTACCTGCAACGCGTTGTGAATTGTCTTCGTATGGATAGGCTAGGCAGACTCACGGATAATTCCCTTGGGCGGTCAAAATGCCGTAGCAACGACATAGGGAGCGTGAGCGTACTCTGCGCTTCTTCCGGGGTTTGACGACTCGCGCGATTGGTAACTTTGTCGATGAGGAGCATGCAGACCGGAGCCAAGAACGTCTGTGCTCCGAGAACCTCCGTGAGGTGCACGAAAAAGCTGGCAGGGTAGGTGAGTAAACAGGTCAGTTCTCTTTGAGACGTCCTGAGGACGCACTTTTGTCGTCGATGTCGGGGAATATGGTTTGAGGCATCTGTAAATATGCGTAGGAAATCTCTCGCTCCGATGTATAAGTCAAGACCGTCCAAGTGTTTTGTTTTCAAGGACGACACCATCACTGGCACAATGTTATCGATGGTCTGCGCCAAATCATTGGGTTGTCTCTCAAATGACAGATAGACGGAACTCACATTTTGGACCACCTTGAAGCTATATGAATCATCTCTATGGAAGACGTTGGATCCCATGAACGTGAAAATGGGCATAATGTTGTGAAGGACAGAATCGGGGGTAAGCCGGGCCAAGCTGGCTATCAAGAGCAGCGCCTCGTTGAACGTTTGAGGATTATCAGTGACTGCAAAGTGAATTTAGAAATTGATGAATGCCAATAGCGCTACTGAACTTGCCTCTGATGAGCTCAACCAAAACATCCAAGCGAATGGGCCTGGCTGGGGGTTCCTGTTATCGAGTTGAGAAGGCGGAGAAGGTGACAAGAGAGAATTACTCACCGTGACTCTGCTCGCACTCTTTTCTATCGCAGCCATCAACATCTGGCAGATGTAGCTCGTATCTGACGGCCCCCAAAGGTCGGAGCGGATGATCTTGTTGAGCGTCTCCAAAAGATTAGATATCAAATCCAAAGATCCCGGGATATCCGTTGTTCCAAGCACTTCGGCCAACAAACTCAACGGTTGAAGTTTGTCGATCTCAGATGTATGCGGTGTTCTAGAAAAGTTATCAGTCCATGTTCCTAAATGATCATGATTGTCGCATACGCGTCCAACTTGGCGCGCTTGTTCATAGGCGCTTCGTTCTCGACGTGGTTCGGTCGGAATTGTATAAGAAGGCGGATAAGTAACGCAACGTCTCCAAGGAGCTTCCCAAGTAGTGCTCGGGACTCCAAGTACTAAGTGCGACACATGAGTGAGTGTGATCGCGAAAGATGTCCAGCATGCGTTTACTCACCGTGTCACCGCCCTCACTACCAGCCTGTAATAAGATCGTACAAACCTCTGAGCGTCTGTCCAGATCGAGATCCGCAAAAAGCCTCTGCTCAAGAACCTTTGCATAGAGCTCCCGCGCTGACGCATCCGAGTCTATCAGACCCTCATTAGCACATGCAATAAAACATCGGCAAATCACACACTGGAGTGGAAATAGAATCGGAGTCCTGAAAGGAACACTGGCCAAAATTCATCGTTCTCTCTGAGGATTGCTGGGGAAATGCTGACAAAACCCGCGACCACGAGCGATACGTATACCTCAGTTGACGCTCCGAATTGTTGTGCAATTGAATCAGGGTTTTGCGTTAGGTCCTTCATGACTGGCAAAAGCATATGAGACTTGGAGACATCAATCACACTCTCGACAGAGCGGAGCAGTGAGATCCGAGCGGATGGGAAGGGATGGGTGATGACATGCGAGAGTAAGAAGCACAAGACTCGACGCTTGTATCTGCACATAACGGTCAGTAACAGATAGCGAACGAGTTAATGTTTTCCCGTACTTTGTATTCGAACCTTCAAAATGCTGTTGATGGAACACGCGGATGTGGTCGGCATCTTGGATTAATTGCTCTCTATTATCCACGAGTGCTTGTATGTAGATTGAGAGATCCTTAGTGTCCACATATTGCAACTGAGCTATTGGGAATTTGTGAGCAATATTTCACCCGGGCATCCGGAGACTCACGTGAAGCTGGTCCATACAATGTGTCCAAGCCATACACATGCCTTTTCTTAGAAGTATTGGCGAGAAATGAGATACTCTCGAAGATCAAGGCACGGTCCCGTTTGTCACTTCGTGGGTCTAACAGGATAGCGATCAGTGATGGAAGCACTGTCTGGAAATCAACGGTGCTCGCATCAGAATGGCCACGTATAAACGCAAGTATATGTAAAAGGGCATGTGTCCTAACCCTCTCCAGAGAAGGAGAGGACGAGAGAAGAGTCCCGAGCAGGAAAGTTAATGAGCTGTCTCTAAGGTTGAGGAATAGCGCTTGCAGAATAAATGTTGGAAACGAATTGGGCGAGCTCCCCGCGGAGGCGGAGGCGAGCGCATAAATTTCTTGCATGAGGGATACGTAACATTGACTTGGGTCGTCAGGAATTTGATCCACCTTGGGTGCATTAGATTGACTGAGTTCTGCCGTGAAACACGGTACGTACAGAAGGAACTACCGAAATCCATGCTGCCGAGAACTTGTGAGGGACAGGAAGAGCCGAAATCAAGGCGAGAACGGAAGCTTGCAGAGCACGAGTGGTGTGCCTTCCTCCCGGTTTGATGACCACCTTCATGCCTATGCAATGTGCATCTAACGCCTGACGCAGTTGTGAGCACTGGATCTCGATGAGAAGAGTAAGATTGGACAAACCTCTTCCAGGCTCAAGTCGTCACTTGCATCCGGAAAGCTGAGGCGCATGACGCATACGAAACGGTGGGCCAATGAGATCTGCCGATCTCCCGAGGTATGCATCAGTAGCGCACGGCATACTAGATACGCCAGTGCTCGAGCATGCGGAGCGGAGTCATGCAGCTTGGAGAGTAAGACAGTAATCTCATGGGTGTTATTGCTAGCATTAAGAATGTTATCTGAAAATGCACCCACGCATCACGCATCCGAGCAAAGCCTGAGTAGGAAACCGCTCACCCGCTATCTTGTCAGCTACAGCAAGGTTAACCTCGCATATCTTTTCGTTGCCTGCGTCCATATCATCCTTGTCAGTTTCCAAGACATCTCTTCCCAACAACGACGCTTGATCCCATATGTCCACGCAACCTTGCAACCATCCCACCTGGATACCACCCTCTTTGATAGCTGTCCATACAGTACGCGTTGTCCTAAATTTCGCCTTGGAGGCTAGTAGGAACGGAAAAAGTGCAGTTTGTTGGACGGCGGAGGTCAGGTCAGGATATGTCTGGATGAATGATCCAGCGAGGAATGCTGTATGTGCACGTAAAACTGCCCGAGCAGGAGTGGGAAACAACTGTGACGTAATGACATCCAACAGTTGCTGGGGTGACGTAGTTGAACCAATAGTAGAAAGGAACAAATCAGACGAGGCATAAAGCACTTGCAACACCCCTGCATGAGTATCATACACACGACTAAGCAGCGCAGATCGGATAGACGCCTAACACATCATTAGCCAGGGACAAGGACCGAGCAGAAAACACGAACCACATCCGCACCGGACAATGTCTCCTGCACGGTTTTCAACGTTGAATACATTCTCTCCACTGCCATGGCACGCGTGTCCTCCGATGCGCTTGCGGACGTAACTACGACCTCGTTTACATTGCTGGATTCGGCCAATGGTTGCGTCTAATTTGCCATGTCTCAGTTTTGAATCCAATACACGAAACTGAACTCACCAGAGAAAACGACATTAGGAGCTCGTTTGTCATCTTTCGGCGTTCCTTCCTACCCTCGTTCCGTTCGCCAGCCTTTGTACCAACTTCGGAAAGTATGTCATTGGAAACGCTTCTTAAAAGCTCAAGATGACGCTGATGCACAAGAGATAGTAGCGACCGTGCGGCGCAAACAGTTTTCTCTCTCGTCTCAGCTTCGACTGATTCAGCGTTCGCATTGCGTGGCAACGTAGCAAGTTGGACCAGAATGCGCGCCAGCTCTTTGATGACCACCGAGGGAGCACTTGAGGTATTTATCAGAGTAGAAAACAGCGACGAAACCCGATTTTCATGGATCCTATACATGAATAAGATTATAGTTGCATAAAAGACATATATGTCCCCACCGTTCACCAAGGGACCGAACAAGGGGGAGAACAAAGTGCTGCACACCGGCAACAGCGACGATTTTACTGACTTCGTCTGCAAACCCACTATACAAACCACGCCGTTTTAATGTGATTCTGAGATGACGTATAGAAATGACATACGGCATTTTTATGCACAACTGGCACGCACTGGGGGGGAACCCCTGGACGATCTCTTGCGACGAACAGATTGCCACAGCCGTCTTCACAAAATGGGCAGTAGATACAGAACCCTTGCCTGAGCCCCGAGCTCCTCGTACTTGAGTTGTCATCGCGCTCAAAATGGCAGATAGAGCAGCAGGTTGCAGGTTGACTCTTCGTGACACGGTACATAGAAGAACAAAGCTCGCGAGCTAATAGATGGGTGAGTACGGCAAAAATACAATAAAATTTACTATCAAACAACCCACCGCGACGTTAGTATCTTTCTGAGAAGGCTGGAGCGGAGTAAGCAACGAAGGTAAAACGAATGCAAGGATGCCGTCGTATAGAGATTGCGCGCTAGAAATGTAGTCGTACATCGTAGCAGTATGAAACGCAAGCAATGTGCGATGAGAATGTGAGCCTGGGGTAGCGGTGAGCAAAGGAGGATGTGTGACGAAAGAGCGATGGTATACATTTGATTGCATCGGGTAGAAGGTTCGCAATGAAACGCGCCATCTCTGTGTCTGATACCATAGCTTTAATCAATACACTACGGGGAACAGGCTTTGCTGCTGATTTGAAGGGGAGTAAAACCGAAAAAGGGGAGTTTGGCCTGAAAAGTCATCAGAATAACATGGAGTTGCCTCGTGAAGCACCTACTTGATGTGCAATATCGAAAGCATTTTAACGAAGTGCGGCGACTCGTGGTATGGCAAGAACAAGGCAAGGATGGCAGATGCATTGAACTCGTTGATTCTAATGAACATTGTAGATCAACAACCTTTGCAAGGTGGAATGGAAACTCACCTAAAGCGCCTGACGAGCCATTCCAATACTTTGCTGGAGGGTGTTTCCGTGAGCCAAGGACCAAGGAGAGCCAGGAACGCGTTGATTTTCTGATCGAGGTTCGCGTTGAGATCTGTTGTCAGGAGTGTGCGGTCAAGGGCCCTGGCTGCATCGGAGAATAAAGACTGTTCGAAATCCACCGCAAGAGGTGTTCCATCTGCGCCAACTTTGACGGTTTGAGACGAGAATGCAGGAGAGAGAGAACAAAGTTGGGTGAATGCGGTGGAGGCGAGAGCATGTATCGAGTCGAGGTCATGCAGGTCGGCATCTCGACCGGTGAATAGATATGATTCGGTAAGTCTCTTTTTTGATCTGTCCTGCAGCAAGGACGCGTTAAGGGACGCCGACGCAGCAAGTTGAGCTGCGAGGGCGGACGGCATTTGTAACAATCTTAGTCCACTCAGCCGACGCTCAAAATTCAGCTTATGTGATCAAGCCTCTTCCGCTCACACCATGTCAGCCAGTCCTAGTCAAGGTCTTCCCCCCCTCACTTCGCGTGGTGTATTCACCCCATCCGCGGCTATAACAATCGATGCACCACGCGAGCTCGTGTGGCGAGTCTTGATGGACTGGGGCTCATATCACGAGTGGTATGTCGCAGTCTCCAGCCTCTGACAACCACCTTACCATCCGCAGGAACCCGTTTGTGTATGTGCCATGGCCATAGACGCCACATTCCATCTGATGCATTGAAACTATGACACAGTCGCAACATGTACCTCGCCGACGCACCCAACAAGCCCCTAGCCGCAGCTCAACAGGTTCCCCGCGTCGGCACGCATGTATACATGTATCCAGTGCATATCCCCCCTTCCTTCGACCCCCCGAAAATATTACCCGCTAGTTCGGCATTTGAGGTAATCACCACCTTTGACCCCGACAATCACCGCTGTGCATGGGAAAACAAAGACTTCCCCGAGTGGCTGCTCACTACAGTGCGGTGGCAGGCGTTGGTTGAGGTGGTGGAAAACGGACGGAAGAAGACGCGCTACGAGACCATCGGCGTGTTCAGTGGCATATTGGCATATGTGATTATGCTCGTTATGGGACGGGGATTGCAAAACAGTTTTACCGCCATGGCCGAGGGGTTGAAGAAGCGGTCAGAGGAGCTGCGGTAGATGCCACTTTGTACTACCATACTACGCTTCATTTGCGCTGACCAATCTTAGACATTCTCGCTAATCGAGACACAGCCACATAATTCGCGATCTAGACCCCCTCAATAAAAGGGGAATATAAATCTGACACCCGCATCCCGGTGGCGCGCCCTTGACACCGTCTCATTCCGCTCACTATTGTTATGCTTGCGTGCGATTCTCCTCCCCACGATTCCCCCATGTCCACCGACGGCTCAGATCACCCCCATAACGACGCCACCCCTGTTTACGACGCCCGCGGCAGGCAGAAAAATTTCGTCGAGTCGGCCGTGCAGAGACGGGAACGCATCGAGTTTCTCAAGCAGAGAGAATGGGTTCGGCGCGTCACCGAGTGGGTAAGAGAAACAAATGCTCAGAAAGATCATGTGCGTAACCCCCATCTTCGCGTCGATTTTCCTTGAATTTGCGTTTTTTAGTCCATCTTTGGTCGCTCAAGCAAATCGTACTCCTCCCCGTTTTCCTTTCAGGATGCTGGGTCTCAGGCATCCGTTATTCCATTCCCTTGTGTGGAGGAAGAGGAAGAACCGTACATTATCTACAGCGCATCTCCAAATTCCTCCCTGTCTTCCCTTTCCGAGGAAATCACACCTGTCCTTCCGCTCAACGGCGGTCCATCTCCCTCGCTTAACCTGCCCATGGCAGGTGTAGCCCAACCTACGCAGAGAAGAACATCAGGGCATCATCGGAGATGCAGCAGTGCCAGTCTTCGAGGTCACACGCGCAAGCAATCCCTTTCGAGTATTTGCGAGGTCCCCGAAGAAGACTAAAGAGGACTAAGTCCGTTTACCGCCTTGGGAGTGTCCGCTTCCACCCGCATTTCAAAACCCCCACCTATATCACCTGGCGAGCTGGATTCTAGTCAGGAAATTCTTCGACCCTTCGCTTCCTTCCGCAGCGACGTGTGAACGTCGCTGGTGTTATTTCTGTCATTGGCGATGCTGATTATTGTTTGCCGCCGTTGTTAGACCGTTCCGGTAGGCATGTCGAGTTCCTGATACCTATGCCACTCTTTATACCCGCTTGTGCCCCGCTGTCATCTGTACCACCTCCCATCCGCACATCATCATCACCACAGATTTCGCTCCTCCGCGCCAATATCTGTATTCTACATCCTGCTCAT
>JBBPLJ010000186.1:6245-37207 GCA_038089715.1 Veloporphyrellus conicus
CGAGAACATCGTCAACGGCGCACACACCCAATCCATATGCTGTTCGACCCAGCAAGGCTGTCGCCCGCCGTCGCCCACTGTCTGCTCCACGGAGTTGTCTCCAACGCGCGAAGCCAATCCAACTGACCTCGGCGCGTCCACAGGCCAGAAGAAGAGAAAAAAGAAAAAGAAGGCCAACAAGGCTGCCTCTAATGAAGCACCCCCTCCACTCCCGCGAAAGCCTGCCTCAGACACTGACCGTCCCCCGGCGCTGTGCATCAGCCGAAACAAACATTGGAAGTACATCAGCTCATACCACGTCAGTACACTCGTCTCCGCCATCCCACCCTTCTTCATCTTCTTCAACAGGGTCCCTGGCTCCAGCTCCCGCTTGAGCTGCTCGAGTCCCTGCTCGTCCTCAACCTCCAGCCTGCGACCCTCTCCAACACGAAATTCCCGGCACAATCGCTCCTCTCGTCCCGGATCGCCGGCCCACCGCATTCGGTCCTCCATGCGCGTGCCCTTCCGCGTCCACGTGAAGTTGATCGAGCACTCTCTGACCAGACTCCCCCCGACTCGCCGCGCCGCCATTTCAACTCGTTGCCGTCGCCGTTGACCTGGCCCATAGCAGGCAAACCAACGCCTCCACCCATCGATCCGGGCGTGTTCCGCGATGTAGCGACCATTCGCCGTCTCATCGACGAGGCAGCTGAACTCTCTGTGCGCGCTTCATCTGGGCTCTCCTCTGCCGCTTTGGGTTCCGTGCGTGGTGGGAGCCACGGTGCTTGGCCAACTGCCCAAAGCCTCGGGCTCGACGGCTCTGGAAACATGGGCGGCGGAAGAAACGTCGCCATGAGTGCGATGCGTGTCCATCGGCTACGCGCACTCGCCGTGCAGAAGCTCGCAGCGGCGTACAAGACCGACGAGATTGCCAGTAGCGTCATGGTCATGCAGGGCGGGAGCGTCTTTGATGATATTGCCGAAAGAGTCCTCAGACATGGTGCGTCTGCTTCTCACTTGCACCTGAGTCGCTGTCTGCAACGTTTGGCCGTATAGACCCCAATGACGCCGATGCGAAATACGTACACTTTTTTCACGAAAAGATACCCTCGCGGTACGTGTTCCACGATTGCCAAGTACCCTTTTGACCGTTGAAGTAGTGCGAACAGACAGTTGGCAGAATCAACTACTACCCAGGTCCTGGATGAACTCATTGCTGCCAATCCGCAGCGTCTCGAATATTACCGAACACGTGGCATTGTGCACTCTTTCCGCGATGAATATACCCTCGCCACCAAAGACTTTACATATGCCCTCAAAGAGGCGCGTGCTATACGCAAGGGACGGACTGCGCACCGTAGCATTACGTTACCGCTCGAAACCCGGGGAAAGAGCGGCAAGAAAAAGAAAGGGTCTAACAAGACAACTGGTCAAGCACCGCCCAATGGTACAAGCGACTCCGCGGAGGGATCCACTGTCGAGGGGCCAGATGGAGAGCCGCTCCTGGTACACCCTTCCGTGTTACCCGACGCGCCAGATCCCATCGAGCCTCAACTGCTGTTCTTGCGGGGTGCAACCTATCTGCAGCACGCGCTCCATCTTATCGAGACTACGATATTGAGACTTGAGGGCGTGAGTAGGGTCGGTTTCACGTCTGACGGCACCGAGTTGCGATTGTGCTATCTCGCCAACAGCCGTTACGGCGGTGTCGAAATCGGGAACCCAGACGGTCCTCTGGGAAAACGTGATAGCCCAAAGGTGCGTGCCTACAGGGATGCCTTGGGAGAGGAGGGCTTCCGTGAGGACATTAGCGGCTATCTGCGCAAATGCATTCGCGATCACCAACGTTTCCTCGCCCACTTTGACACGCTCGAAGGGCCACCGCCCATCGCCGCTGGCGGCACCCCTCTCGCTGGCCTCACTCGCAGGGTTGAAACTGCGTTCTTGCTCTCAGAGATGGCCCGACCCGCGCCCCACAGCGGGGTCCCAGCTGCGCTCTCCGGAGTAGAGCATACCCTCCAGCCCATGTTCACGACCTACCACCCGCTACTCGTAGAGTCCCATTACACCATCCTGATCTGCCAGCTCATGCTCGCGGACTTTCCGACGCTCCTGACGACGTTTGCGCACACAGCCGTACTCGTCGATGCGCTCGAAGGATACCCCGTCTTCCTGCCTCCACGGTCCATGGCGCAGGCCGAGTTCATCGAGGTGCTCGAGCGCCTCGCGTCTGGCTGGAAAGCAGGCGTCCAGCCCCACGCAGCGATGCGCGCTGTCAATGGGGCCGGGTCCGTACGGAGTGGGCTGGCGATTGAGGCGCCCCCTCCTGTGCCTGTGTCACCGTCGAGCTCCTTGCTCGAGGTGATGTCATCCTCGTCATCGGGGGACACCGCAGATGCCCCGCTCGCCTCGACCTCTTCCTCCCCCTCCCCCGTCGCTGCCAAAGCCGCGGCTACTGGCGTGCCGCCTACGTTAAAATCGCCCTCGTCTGCGTCGTCCACCACCCGCGCCCGCGTCGACCTCGCGGAGGCGCTCGACTGCGCGCGGATCCTGCTCGTGGCCGTCGCGGCGCGACAGCACGACCGCACCTCCCAGCAGACGACGGAGAAAACGACGACAACCCACAACGTCGGGCATGGAAAGCGGAAGCCGCTGAACATTAATATTCCGCTTCACGGCCCCCGCGTGGAGATCATCCTCGCCTGGCTCGCGGCCGTTCATTTGGTGGAACTTGAGAGCGCTGCGTGAGGCGTTCACAAGGATCAAGGATGGAGAATGGGTGGGAAGACATGGGGATGCGTTGGTGGGCAAGGCGATCTCATTTGGAATCTACACTGGATGAAAAAAAGAAGGAAAAGAATGACCGGCTAGATGTATGCGCCACTGATAGATGGAACGGAGAAAAGTCTGGCTCGTCTGGCAGATCGAGTGTACATTTTCCATCAGACATGTCGAGACTGGCATCATGCTCACACCTCGTCCAAGTATAAAGTACTCCTTAGATATTGTCATGTCACAAGTCAACATATCAAATCGACAAACGTTCGTGCGGTCGATGGGATCGCTGAGAGAGAGAGCAGAGCCAGATCAAACAATCAAGATCAAGATCCAAGGCCGCCGCCACCACCACCACCATGCACCAACTGCATGTTTTTGAAACCGCATGTAGGCCCAGGTTGGACTTCCGGGCGACCAACATGTCACCGTTCCTTCTTAGTCTGTGTAAACCTGGTATTCGAATCCGTATCCGCCCTTGCCTGCCGTACAACCGGCTCAAGGTAAGCCGTTACCCGGGAAACGGACAGAGCTGCGCCGAGCACGACGGGGATAAGGAACCCTATGGTGGGGAGCAACGATGCTGGGAGCACACCCAAATGCAGCGGTTCCAGGATGACGACAAACGAGACCCCTTCTCTTCTGCCCTGTCCGACGATCGCCCCTGCTGCGACATGCGAAGGAGCATGAGCCGGCATATCCGCGCTGCCGGGTGGAGGAGTGGGGACGCGAGGCCAAGGTGGAACAAGTGGAGGAGAACGTAGTGACGAGCTGAGGACGGGAACGGCCGCGTCCACGGCACGGATGCATGCGTATCTAGAGCGCGTGGTAGGGCTGTGTGGTGTCAAGGTCGAGGATGGGGATGAAGATGGGGGTGCAGATGTGTGGGCAGCATGCCTCGACCTCTCTGCCTCAGAACGTGACAGATGGGCGACAAGGTCCTGTGGGGAATAGAGCGCCATAGTAAAGTCCGCGGGAGTCTAGCCCACGACACCAAAAATAAACAAAAGCATCAGAGACCAATCGAACTGGTAAAAAATAGCGGCGCATCGAGAGACGTACAGAAGCAGGCCAGGACAGGCGAAGCGTAAAGGTGGAGTAGGAGGCCCATCGTTGGTCATCCAGGTCCAAAAAGACCCACAGTGCGTGGGGGCACGAAAATGGGGGTTGATCAGACGAGCCGTCTTGTTCACACACTTGATGAAGAGGCGTATGAAGCACAGCAGGCTCGAGCGTCCATCGCTGCTCATTCTCGGACGGATGCAGCTTCGACCTGTCCCCGATGGAAGGCGCGGTTGTGTGAGACGGGGTTACTCCTCCTCGCCCGAGCGAGCTGTAGGAGGAAACTCACCAATTTCCGACTACATCCCAAGGAAGATCAACCGACCGCCCGCGAGAGGACGAGAAGTTGATAATTTCCGTGTTGGCGGCCACCTCGTGACACAAAAAGGGTAGGAGGAGATGGAAGACATGGAGCGATCGTTGGCTGAACAAGTTGACTTTCATGTGGCGTTTTGTTCGGTGGTCGCTGTCAAGTCAACGCCATATGCCGTCCCCGACAGTCTCAGATGGTGGCGGGAGTGCTGATCATAGTATCAATGAAATTCTCCATTCTCCGACGAAAACGACGCCTAGCCAGTACTGTACAAAAATAGTAGGGTTATCCGCCGAATGAATAGCTAATGGTAACTAATCCCTGCACGAGGCGTGATACAATGAAATGGGCGGCCTTTAACTGGGTATGGCAACTACTTGGGTGCCACCAAAATAGGTTCCATTGGGAAACCGTCACGGACTTTGAAGAACTAAGCTAACCTTGATCTCTATCCTTAGTGTCATGTTGATGGAGTTAAACCACCTCTGACTCACCTTCGATTCTCAGCCTACCCAAACGGTTGAGGAAGTTGTCTATTCCCTCATGGACCTCTCTGAACCTCAATACACCACAGCTTTCGCTTTCAACGTGCTGGCATAGGGCACTGAGTGTACTGAACGTCATGTGACAGGACGACAGAGGGCAGCGGTATATCCTCTCTTCGTGCCTCGGACTCGCGAGGTGGCGGTTGAGAGCTTCGAGCGTATCGAAAGTCCTTTGGCAAAGCACACATTGGTACGCATTGACGCGAGCATTCCACGACCGCTCCGTGGCAATATATCTCGTGGAACCGCCATCGGTAAGAAGTCGCGAGGGATTAGTGATGGCATTGCGACGGTCGTTCAGCTGGATCCATCGGTTGATCGATTGGCGATCAGCACCCGACGGGCATGACCCAGACTCGAGGTGAAGTACCATCGCGGACATGGTCACGAAACATCGCTTGCAACCACGGAAGTGGAACGCACACTGCACGTTCCTTGGGCGATGTACGCTGGAATTCATGTGCTAAAGGAGTTGTCAATCAACCAGTTATCAAGACGATAAATGACCAATGTACTCACTGCTCTCAGGTTGCTCTCCGAGTTGAACATACACTGGCATTCGTCACAGTAGGGATGATTAGAAGACTGCCGGCGGTGTTCGTGCAAGCCGGTGGCGTTCCTGAAAAACCGGTCACATCTGTCGCAATAGCAGTGATCTGCGAGACAGTGTTCGACCAGCTCCTCGCCGTCTACAAAGTGGGCGTCACATGCGCGACAAAAGTGATGCTCGGGACTCTGGATGTAGTGCTGCCTCAAAGCAGCCCAAGTCTCAAAGTCTTCATCGCAATTGTCGCAGAGGTGGTGGCGGGAAGAGTCTGAGACATGCTGGTAGTACGATGACCAGTACGGAAAAGGGCGATCGCAGCGGTCGCAGTACGCCATGGTAGCTGGCGAAGTTCAAGTTGCAACTGAGATAGCAAGCGCGGGTGTTACCCTTTATTAGTGGTGTCCGGAGTCCTACACGCGTTTGCTGTGTTCACGTGACCGCTCTGTCGTGCCGCTCATGCGCTCGAGAACAAGACACACGACTACAACACCCTTCTACAATGTACTCCACCTCGGCACAAAAAGCGAAGCGACGGACACATGCGCGTCCAGAACTCACAGACGAGCAGAAACAAGAGATAAAAGAGGCCTTTGAGCTTTTTGACACAGACAAGGACGGGTCCTTGGACTACCACGAGCTCAAGGTTGCGATGCGTGCGCTCGGTTTCGACATGAAAAAGGCAGAGGTGCTCAAAATACTGCGGGATCACGACAAGAGCGGTCACGGTCTCATGGAGTTTGAGGATTTCGCCAAAATCAGTTGAGCCATTTCTTCTGACTACGTTCTACCTGCGCTGCGATATCGCATGCGCTCGTACGGATGCGATGCTGCGGCCCACTGCCACATGCCTATAATCGTGGCCTCACGGCCTCCGTTTTCCTTTCTATTTACGTCTCTTGATGGTATTGTTATTCACCTCACATTTCCAGTGAGCGAGCGGATCCTCGCACGAGATCCGATGGAAGAGATCCGTCGCGCGTTCCAATTATTCGACGACGATAACACGGGCAAAATTAGCCTACGGAACCTCAGAAGAGTGGCCAAGGAAATTGGTGACCGTTTGGAAGACGATGAGCTGTGAGTGGGCGATCGCCTCCCAAGTTGTCCTCCCCCACCCTTTTAGGGCGTGAAACCCTGCCCCAGCCGCAGCACGCGAACCCAATACCCCGTTTTCGTACACGGTCCTGTGGGACCGCCCTTTTCTTCTCCGTGTCAATAATTGTTCACCGCTATTTCCCGAAAACGCGGGATGTCATGTCCCTCTCCATTTGTGTTCCTTATTTGCTCACCTCTCGTCTTCCATTTTCTTCAGGCAAGCGATGATAGACGAATTCGACCTGGACCAAGATGGGGAAATCAACGAACAGGAATTCTTTGCGATCATGACAGATGATGCGTAAGTTGCCCGCGAGCCGCATCTCGGCCCCAACGGCTTCCTGTCCCTTCTCTCTCTCGGTGACCTTGCGCCATATTACAAATACCTTCCACGCTCGGTCGCCCATTCGATTATCACGGTTCCTGTCCACCCGTCGCTATCTATTATCTCTTTCTTCTCTCCCTCTCCCTGAATCCTTGGCATAACCCCCGATCGCGCGTTCCCATTTGTCGAACGCTCTGTCCTGTACGTCCTTTTTTTTTTTTTTCTCACCGATCCAATGCCAGCAGTGTCGTTCTGACTCATATACATGAACATTCTTTTTTATCCCCCCACAGCCCTTTTTTTTGTTTTATGACCCGCTGCTGTATAAGCTCCGTCTGTACGCCTCCGTAATACAAGTGACTCGCCGCACATTCTTCACAAGTTCCGCCGAGACTTTCCTTTTTTTTTTTTTTCCCCTCCATCCATTGGCAAAAAGGCAACAACAGCCGTTTCGCTGAGTCTCAAACGTGATGGACTTGCTGAAACAAGACGCGTTGAGAACGCATCCAAACCTGATCGGGGATACGCCGAGACGGCAGGCCCCATGAATCAGGATCAAGTTCGTTCTGGGCTAAATGGACCCACGAGACGGCATCACATGAACATCAGAATCGAGCGAGCTCGCAGTGGCTGGCCAAATATGTCCCATCCAATCTGTCTTGGATTTCGCCCGCAGTCGATCCCAAAAAGTGAAATTATGACCAGGGAAAAAAAACATCTTTATACACAACCCAAGAGACACGGTTACCATACTTTACAGCCATAACATATTGCTACATACTCCGACCGATTGGGTTACAATAACAACATGACGCCGCAGGGGGGAATGTCCGAATGTGATGATGCAGAATAATGATACAGAATCCCCACCGTCTCGACAGGACGGCGATAAAATACAGGACAAGGTCGTGAATGGCGTGGAAAAGTCGTTAATATCTAAACCGGTGCGCCGCAAGCGATGGAAGAGAGGGGAGTCGTCACTTGTGAAAAAGAAGAGTGTGGAAGGTGCGAGAATTCCATGGAAAGCCAGTACGAGCATGGTTAGAAGGGGGGACCTAATTGCGAGAGCATTTACCGATCCTGAGCATAAGCGTTCGGAAGTTGCCTTGAGAGACGTGGCGGCGCCGAGGAGTTGATGGAAGCATGGTGACATGGAAAGATCGCCAAATTCAGGCGAGCATAAACCAAAAACCATCAAAGCGAGGACCGCATGGCCTGTGGGTATACCTCAGGTGCACAGGAAGCCATGTAGCCGTGTTCGCAGGGACGGAAATGGTTGACTGCCCCGACGACAGCGCGGAGTATGAGAAAATGTCCGAAGAAAAATGGAGGGATAATAACGAGGATGAATGAACACCACATGTTGGGAAATGAGACGAATAAGAAGACGAGCGATAGAAAGGAAAGCGTATTGTCCAGTTGTCAAAAAGTCCGACTGCCGTCACGTCCGGGTGCGCGTCCAGTCTGACCTCGGAGGATGGGTCCAAGCACAAACCTTTTGCCGCGTGTGTCTGAGATCTCTCAAGTATCTCATGCTTCTCCGCCCCTCACGCGTTCCAAAACCTTGGGAAAGTCTTTATGAACTTTCATATGTTGTCCGAGGTTATCATGTCGGCTGAACTCCTTGCCGCACCCAGGATATGGGCATTTGTGCGCTTTTAGAGGGCTTGGTTAGTAGAACGTGACGTGCGTAGGTGTGTTTACGACGTACGTTTCTCATAGGTGTGGATGCTTCTGATATGTCTCTTGAGATGCTCGCCCCTCGCAAAGCATTTCCCGCATCCGCTGACGTCACAGAGATAGATGCGAGCGCCCAGCGCCGTATCTCTCTGGCCACGAGCAACGCTAACACCGCTCACGGTCGGGACCCTTCGACCCCTTGACTTTTTCGTGAGATTCGGGACGGGAATAGGAACAGGAAGGGTCCTCGCATTCTTCCGCATCTTCCCCGGTTGTCCAGACGGGGAAGCAGGTGACATATCAGAGGCAGAAATGAGAGGCGACCTGGCAGAACCCTTGACGGCAGACGGTGAGACATCTGCGCCATAAGGACAATACCGCGCCGAATTTCTACCGGCTATGGACCGAGAACGTAAGCTCCGCGTGTTCTTTGACGTAGTCCGGCTGCGTGGCACAAAGTCGCCGTCGCCATCGTCGTCGTCCTCTGGCCAATAGTCGTAGTCGAGGCCACAGCCATTGAATTCCTCCACCCCTTCCGTATCTTCACCACTGCCTGTCCCTGAAAGCGACCCTCCAGTATAATTTCCCGCGTAATCGTAAACCCCCACCGTACTATGTCCACCGGTGTTGCCATCGTGAAGACTAAGAGGTTCAACATCCGGTTCGCCTTCGGCATCTTCATCGTCCCCATCTGGCAGTTCTGCAACGCTTATAATGGGGGATACCTCGGCCGGCCGGACGGTACGTTGCTCCTGCAGACCCTGGGTTTGTACCCTCAATGCGTGCCGCTCCTGCTGTTGTTCCTGTTCCTGGCACGTGCGCTCGCAATTATTGACCAACGACGTTCCAAAGTACGTTGAATGTCGCGGGACAGGGGCAGACAACACCGGTACGTTCACCGCGGCCGAACTAACCGGAGATTGGCCGTATTGCAGCGCTAGATCGAGAGCCACTGAAGATTCGGCGGGAGCTACAGCGGTGGAGCGGTTAGTATGGCCTGTAATATTTACAGAAACGATCGCATGCGAACCTGGGTCGAAGACGGCGCGAAAGGTCCCAAAGCCATTGCTAGGGCCGGCAGAATCAGCCGACGGATTGTACAGGTCAGAAAAGGGAATATCGTTTTCCTGTTTAATGCTGATGCCTTGCCGAAGCGAGTAAGATGGTGAGAATTGCTGCGTTAGCTGGGTAGGGGCACTCGTATAATGCCGGGAGGGAAGCTGTGGATAGACAAGATCGGGGTCGTCGATTGCCTGGTCAAAGGCTGGGGTGCTACCACAGGTGGTCCTGGTGGCAGGATGCGCGGGTGCTGCGACGGGCGGCTGAGGAGCATACCTGGGGCTATGTTCTTGCCGCTGAATTTGCTGTATCGGCGGATATAGCGGCTGAAATTTCTTCGCCTCAGGAGACCATGAATAACTCATGGTGAGAGAGAGATTCAAGGGCAGCGGGGCTGAAACGGGCTGCTTGTAAAACTCTGAGCTATCCAGGGAGTAGGGGAGGGGGAGAGGACGGGGGCCGATCTGGCCGTACGGATAGCCGACGGAAATGTCCTCTGGCATGGGGTAGGGATAGTAGTCGTCGTTCCCCGTTGCGACGTGGGCCGCCATGTCGCCATCCATGCTATCGATGGGAGGTTCGGGGAGGGGGCTCTCGTTGGCGGACGAGGACGAGACGGGGGATTCCGCGGAGGCGGCAGAGACGTCGGATGGGTAGGGGCTGTAGCCCAGGCTTGCTTGGCGGAGGGGGGAGTGGTGAGATTGGCTGCGATAGGCAGACGCGGGCGGGTGATAATGCGCGTGATTGAAGGCTGAGAGCGAGTGGGGGGGGGCAGGATATGGGGAGCCGGGCATTCTGGGGATGCCTACGGATGCCTCGACGGATGGGTGGGATGGAGATGACGAAAGAGGATCAAGAGAGGGTGCGAAATAAGCAAAGTAGGCGTCATGACCGGACTGCATTTTAAGGCGAGCTCGGGACGGTAGATTATTTAGTGGATCGTATGTGACGCCAAGCTGACTGAGGAACGGCCGGAGCGTTCTATAGAAATATGCAATTGATGATGTTGGAAATGGTTGATCATACCAAGAGCAAGAACCGACGCACACCAGCCTGTTCAGGTACGGGGGACGTGATCGGGGTGGCTGTGGGGAATTGTAAATGGGGGTCTGCGGAGCTCGACGGGGAGGCGAGTGCGCGATCGCGGCGGGGACGGTCGTGTGTGGGGTCGTCGGAGGTCGTGAGGGGGATGGCGGGGGGAGGGTGCCGCCTTGCGATGAGGCTGGGAGAGGGATAGCCGGAGAGAAGAAGTGTTTTAATGTACTTACGGCGGGTTATTCACTCGGCTGTGTATCCTTGTTGATACTTCTGAACGACACGATCTCTCGGCGTATCTTTCCCATAAGGGTTGTCCTCTGCGCGAGGTGCTTTCGAGGCCGCTGTAGTACTGCCACCTTCCCATCACCGTGACCATGTCGGTGATCATCTCTCGACACCTCTGGATCAGTTCGAGATGGGATCCCCATCGGCAAATCTAAAGTTTGCAACTTTGCATCTCCGATCCCCAGGACTGATCTCTGATAGTCATCCTCCCAACGTTATCATTCGCCTTTCATTATGTACTTGCCTCACTCTGCCAATCTCACAGCGAGCCTGTCTGCATTGCAAATATGTACCGTACATGACCCGTCCGGCCCGTGCTCCTGCGAGTGCGACGTAAAACCTCGAGGGCGTCTCCAAACACGCGCCTCCCATTTCTCGGCCGGTCGCCCTGACCCTTGTCTCCATCTAATGCCGTAGCCTCTGCGTGATCTGTCCCCCATTATTTGTCCCGACGGCTTCGACGTCGCCCCCGGCCACCCTCTTCTCTGCCCTAGAATCCTACAGCACCGCTACTACTCTGACTCACTTGGCCCTACAATCATCTCTACCGATCACTCATAAATCCGCTCAACCTTCCACTTGCTGGGCCATCCACCGTGACTCGTCTTCCTCGTAATTCCCGATGGCTATCAATAGCCATCCTCTTGCCCGGCCGTACAACGCGGGAGCGAGCCACTAGACGTAAGTGACCGCCGGAAGCAGAACCCCCATCAGTGGCATGCCGTGGAGAACAATGAATGAATGAATGCAATGCCATCAGAACAGGAAAGAATTCGCATCACCTTGCTACGGATATCTGCGGAGTAGCTTGTTTCGTCAGGCTCTCCCCGAAGCCACTCTCCCCACTTGGCCACGGGCTCAGTCCGAATGAATGGCATTCATCCTGTCCTCATCTGACTCTGTCCGCTCAAGCTCCACGTCCTGTGCTCTGTGAATTCCCTCTTATGGTCTTCCTTTCATAGATCAGCTCACTACTGGAAGCACCCGCAGCACCGATACCGGCATAAATGGCAACATTCTTCTGTGGGTGCTGTATTTTTTTGGGTCCCAGTCACAGCTTCACATCAGGTCGAGAATGAATGCAAATTCGGCACTCATGCGTGCATGTGGTAAGCATGGGTCCACCTCGAGGTGTGACTGATCCAAGGTATGAGGATCTCCTGCCCAGAGGGATCATACTGGGTCAATACGCAACTCCGGCGGGCACGTTTTTCGCAGGCGCTCGCGACCTCTTTCCACCCTCAAAGCAAATTGCCGGGCAATGTGGAGTAGCCCGATCACCGAAAACAGCCAAACCTTGTCAGCCAGCTCAGCGAACCTCTCGCTTGACTAGTAATTAAACTATCAGAACTTACCAATCTTATAAAGTACATTTTCAAAACACAAAATCAAACGCTCGAGCTTTGCAAATACAAGCAGCCGATTGGGGGCACTGCACGGTTTACTCCGTGGACTGCTACATAAACTACCTAGCCTAATACACCTCGGTTACGCATCGGACGAGGGAAAAATCAGCTGGTCCGCCAAGGCACTGATCACGCCGCAACTCGGGCGATAGTTTAGAGGCGCTGAAATGTGTCATTCGGATTAAAAGGCACCAGGGATGTGTTGATCATCTTGCGGAACACGCTCGACGAGTCTAGTCCCCCTCAGGGATTCCAAGATAGCCTTATCATGGTGCCAGGGAAAAGGCGCGATCGGAAGAGGAAGGAGTAGCGGCGAATGTATTCTCGTGTGCAGTCCCTGCACAACTGTTAACCGATAATGCTCCACCGGGGTTAATAATTTCCTGTCCATGAGAATAGAGCCACCTTATCGGGACCTACCGCGGATCTGCGGAGTACACCATCTATTCAGTCTTGAACCTACTAGAACCCTCCAAGTTGCGCTCCGACCGTGCACTCCGTCCCGAGGTTTGTGTTTTTCGCTTGGACCTAGCTTCATTGGGCGCTATGCGAGTGGGGTACCATCACAGTACTGAATAGCAATGTGACGACGGGCCCGAGTACCGATCATGTTGATAACGGCGACGCCTCATGTTGCGCGTCGCTGTAGGGGTTGTGGAGGAGAAACGTGGTCTGGATCAGCAACAGAATGCAGTCAGCAAAGCGACTTGCGATCAGTTCCGAAATACGATGCTAGAGATGGAATGGGCTTCCAGAAAGCGCGGTTTGAAAAGTGGATGTGGCGCACCCGTCGAATCGGGCTGGAGCGACGCAGTGGAGCAATATGTGCGCAGGAGGAGAGTACGACAAGAATGGGGGAACACGGTCCGAAGGTGGAAAAGGCAAGTGCCCATTTGGCATGCCACTTGCTCGTCAGCGAATTCACGACGTGGCCGGCGCGGATGCCGTAGCCAGACAGTCCAATGCGTGCCATGACGGGAAGAGATAGCCACGAGTGCGGGTTGGCCTGGCCCAAACCTGAAGGTGCTGTTCGAGAACAGGTGGGGTCGCTCAAATTACATTGTCCCAAAACGAGTGCCGCAGCAGAACTGAGGATCCTTATCGTGGTAAATCTGCTGCAGCGCTTTCCTCACGAGAAGAGTCTCGAAGACAGGCGAGGTGTTGGCTGGCAGCGTCATCAGCGTACCAGTCGCTGTGCGGGCACGCTATGGCAGGGGGATGAGTGGAGGTACTAGGCTTTGACAGCAATGAGCTGCCGGGCTTCGGCACGGGTGGTCCACGGACGTGCTTAGTAATAGAGTGTGGACTCGTGGACACGTGGTCTTTTGATCTTGTTTTTTTTCCCTGTCCGTCCGCTTTGGACAGGGGCTCCGACAATCAACACATCACTCCCAGTTTCGTCCCAGCCCCTCGTTTGTGCCCTAAAAACTTGTCCTCGTCGTTGTTGACAGCGCTCGGTCCTGCTTCTGCCCGCTTATTGTTCCCCCTTTCAACCAGGTATGCTTTTGCGCCCCACTCAAAGTGTCAGGCCTTGATTCTCCCATCAGGCAGCGCAAAAACCATGGAAGGCCCTCAAGAAATGGAAAACCCCACAAACGCGGTCTCGCACAGCCCTCTTGTCGAAGAACAAACCCTTGTTGACCTCGATACACTACAGAAAATGGTCGGTAAAGTTTTGCCCTTTATCCAACACAGTCCCTAACCTGGATAACGCCGAACCCTCGGCTCATCGGCTGACCCCTCTCTTTAGGCCGACCAACCCACCTCAACGCCCGACTCCACACCAGGCGCCAGAAGAATTACGCGATCCCAGACGACTGGACGGCCGACCGTGCGGTGGGGGAAATATGGCAGGGACGACGGTTCAGAGGATGAACAACGATCGCCACACAAGGGTTCGGCAACCCTTAAACGACCTTTTGACGCGCGCGCAGTTGATGAAGAAACTGACGAAGAACCTGATCAAGAGCCTCCATACCAGCCGACCAAGATTCCTAGGACGGAGCCTCCGCCTTTGCTGGCCGCGTCCTCCTCCATGACCGTCGTCAACGAAGCCGAACAGCCCCCGGTGGTAGAAGCTCCACCCATCACCCCCCATATGTCTCCGCCTCCACAGACCGGAGAGTATACTTTTTTGGATGCCTCGTCCAGCTCGTTCACCGCCGAGCGTCGGGGTCCGCGCATACGCACCGCACCCCCTGTTCCGGTTCCAAACCTGACGAAGAAGAGTCGTGGACGACGCGTACCAACCGCCGGGGACACCGCAGCAGAGGGCGAGACCGTCGAGGGCAAAAAATCAAGAGTCTACGTATGCAAAGTGGAAGAATGTGGTAAATGCTTCAGCCGTGGTGAACATCTAAAGAGGCATATCCGATCTATCCACACACACGAGAAACGTAAGTTTGATCGTATCATGACACTTATCTTGAGTCAAGCCAAGTCCTAATCGTTCCTGATCAGCATTCAAGTGTCCTCACCCTGCGTGTGATAAACGTTTTAACCGCAACGATAATCTCCTCCAACACTTGCGCGTACACAAGGGTGACAACTCTTCTCAGACATCTGTTGACTCAACAACAGGTCCTCCGGGCGAGGAGCCCATTACTGAAGAAGGCTCATCGGCTCCTCAACGTCCCTCCTCGAAGAGTGGTAGTACGCGTCGCGCTACTCGGCCGCTCCGGAAGACCAAATCAGCGGCATCGACGCCACCTATTCCGGCGGCGCGTTTAGCCGCGTCACGAATTCCAGGGCGCGGCCTTCCTCCTCCTCTACCACGGACATACTCGATGCCCCCCCTTCCCTCGCTTTCCTCGACATACCATACTCCAGGGGTGGTCGGATTCATGCACAACACCAATATTGCCGTTTCGTCTCTGCGCACTGCCATTGATGAAAGCGATGGTGAGCCTGAAACCGATACGGACATCGAAGCAGGGAATGGTCATGATCTCCGTTCCCTGTACAGCTTCTCCCGTGATCTTGGCAAACAATCATTCCGAGACTCGGCATATGCCGTTCCAGAAGCTGGGCAGGCCGATCAAATGAACGGCGACGTCGTAAACGAGAATGTCTCCAGCGGCGCTCGCGATGAGCAAGGGGTACACCATGAGGACATTCAAGCAACGCCTGAAATTCTCGGATGCAGCCCAGAACCCGGCGCTTCTCCAGTGGAAGAGATCGGTGAACACCCAACTGATGTACCATCCATAGCATCGTCGCCACCCCCCTCGGCCGTGTCTATTCAGTGACCCGTCTGGGAGTGCGGTGGCATCTCGACCCCCATCCGAGATCGCCAAGGATAGATAATAAACTATATTTTGAATATGTTGATCATCTTCAATGTTGTCGATTGTTTTCTTCCTTTTCCCCCTTTGTGCGTGTGACCCCCATCCGTGTTCGCGTCCCCATCTCGCCCTCCGTATCGTCGACCCCCTTGGATCGTGACCCTGTTTGCTATGGATGGCCTTCTCTTGTGTATATCGTTTTGGCTAATCGATTGTCTCACCTGTTCATTTCTCTTATGTGCTTGTTTGTCTTTTGTTCTTACGCGCCGACTTTTTTTTTTCCCTCCACGTACTTACTTTTCGCCTTAATCTTCGGGGGCCGTTCGATTTTGTGGCCGCCTAGCACGACTTTTTCTCTTGTTGATCGGATATGGTCCTGCTATACCTGGAAAGTGTTGTAATACGGTCCTACATGTGCCATGACTGTGCTCGGAAATAAAAATGAAGGGACTCTGTCAGCGTCCAGCCTGAGCCTGAGAGAATCCGCCTGTAGGCGACGGAAGCCCCACTCCGAGGGTCGACCCAAGCTTGGCATGCCACCCGACGTATTGGAACCCACACACACTAGGCTTCCATAAAATGGACACGAACATGGATAATAAGAATAACGGACGCTGCGAGACGTTGACGTGACATGTTTACTTAAAACCCCGTGCGTCAGGATCGGAAATCGCATACGAAAATGAAAGGCGCCATTCACGTTGACGTCGACGGGACGGACACATGCCCTCGAAATAAAAATCACATGCACCCATTTCAAAGAGAGAGAGAGAGAGAGAGAGAGAGAAAAAGAGTCAAATTGAGCTCTGTCTGACGCGATAATAATAAACAGGGCAACGCGCTTGTCAACACAAGCTGTCATAGCCTACAAATAGCCTACATTGGATTGGACGTCATAGCATCTATTCATTGAAGAACGCGCACATCCCTCCACACGTGTGCCCGGCGGCTTGGGATTGGGATCGGGATCGGGGGCAAGAGGGAGGGGAGGGGGCTCTATGAGATCTAGGCCCACTTGAGGACGTCATCGTCAGTCGGTCCTGCGGGGACATCGGACGCAGCGAGGTTGCATTGGTGGAACGCGCGGACTTGGTCAGGTCCAAAAGCACCAACGACGGTGTGCAGCAGTCCTCGGTTGTGGAACAGCACGAGGTCCTTTTCTTCCCAGTCGTGTGGGTAAACCAGCTTTATGACAAAGAGTGAGCGATCAATGGCAATACAGACGACCGCTTGCTTACCTTGGGTGCGATGGCAGGCCGTTGCATCTTGTAGAGCAGCTCGCGGACCTCTGCGACATCCCGGAGGTGCGCGCCGTCCGGGTAGAGGGCACCGTCGCGTGTCGCGCCCGCCGGGAGGGGCTTGATGAGGAGTTCCTGAACGCCACATGGGTGTACTTGGAAGTGGAGGTCTCCCGTAACCGGGTTTTTCCATAGCTATCAAGTGAGGTTTTATTCTTCTTTAGTGGTTCCTTTCTCCTTTTGACGCGAATCCGCTTACCACGGGCAAGGTCTTGATTTTGGACTCTTCCCAATCGGGGAGTGCGTCCAATGAGAGCTCGCGGCCTTCGCTCTCAATGCCCAACCCGGTAGGCATAGCACGCGCCGGCGCCATCCAGACATACGGGTGTGGTGCGTACCGCACCGAGGTTCTCACTGCCAGACTCTTGAGCTCTGGCGTCAGCAAGTCAAACATGGTCTTGCCCGAGACGAACGCTGTCGTGCCGAGGGGCACCGGCAGCTCATCTCCGGTTCCATCATCATAGCGGACGGTCTGGCTGCCGCCTTTGGGGACCGTGATCCCGTAAAGCGTCGTCACGCGCGGTGGGTTCAGATCATAGAGCGCAGCATCGATGTGCCAGCGGTAGAAGCGGGTGTAGCCCTTGGCCTCGTCTTCCTCGGACACGCGGGTCTTGTGGAAGGTCGTGTGGGAGGGGTGTTTGAGGGCAGCCGATGCGAGGCCTTCATGGTTCGTCACGGCGCCGTTTCCGATGAGCTGCACCTGTGGGACGCGCGGGATGGTCTTGAGATCGGGATGGAGGATAGACTTGACTGTGGATTGGGTCTTGTTGTTTCCGTGCCCATAGTTCTCGGACTGCGGATCGAACGCCTGAAAGGTGAATGTGGTGGCGATAAGGTGACGAAGATCCGTATAGGAGAGAAAGGGGAGGGACTTGCCTTGGTGAGCGCGTACTGCTGTTCCGGCGTAAGGGCGACGTTGCGGAACAAGAGGGCGCCATGCTAGCGGCCACGAAGTGAACAACGTGGGGCACGTCGGGGTAAAACGGCACACCTTATAGAGCGCATCGTGGATCTCCGCAAACTGATCTGGCGTAAGCGCACCGGGTTCGACGCCCTTGACCTCGCGACCAAAGTCGACAAAGTAGGCAGGATCCGCGGAGGCAGGGAGCGGTAAAGGGGTCAATTCGATAGCCATGATTAGACAACAAGGATGCTTCGCAGTGGGTAATGAAGGAGACACACGAAGAGACTGATGATAAGACTTGATACAAGTACTTGTTCAACACACCCACTGCCTCTCCCACCGCCGCTGTCGGCCGACATCCGGATCAATCGGCCGCCCGAGTGCATGGAAAGGCATGGTTATCAACCATCACTCTTTGCTGCACACCACTCCACAGGCCCATCACCGGCAGAAGCTGTCACGGCCAATCGCAATGATATCTCATGCGAGCCCGCAGCCAAAATGCTCGCAAGGATGGCGTAGAGACCGTCGGATGCCCAGAAAGGGAAAGGCTTGTCGGTGATGACACACTATTCTTAATTCTCCGAGGTTTCCTTTTTCGGTCACTACGGACGTGTCCAACCACGGGAGTCCGTCCAAGCCAACTTCCATGCCTGCAGACGCACAAATCCGGCGCAGAAAGTCGCCACCGGCCCCTCCTCAGGCTGATTCGGAAGACACTCCCACACAGGTTGGCGCCTTTGGTGCCCTTTTGTTCTCTTCTCAATCGTCATTCCAATCAGCATGTGGAGCGCGCTCCATCCTTCAAAGCATTCTACGCCTTGGTCATCGTGATATCAGCTTTTGTTCTGCATCAGGCATGTGAACCCGTGCCACCGTGATGTATCCCACAGCTGACATTGGTATAGCTCTACGGACGTGCAACAATTCACACCAGCAAGATCGTTGCCCTGCCCGGTGTCAGAACGGGAGTTGTCCCGATTTTTACAGCAGACGTGCCAAGGCGTGATGCGGTGGTAGAAGCGTTCAAGGTAGGCGTGTACCTCGTACCATTCACCCATATTTAATATCCATATACAGCATGCTTGGTCCGCGTACGGTGAGCATGACTTGCGCCGTGTGTTCCAAAACTGATCGTTTCAGAGCGAGATGCTATGGGTGATGACGAATACTACCCGCTATCTCGCAGAGGCGCTAACCTCACATATGCGGGCGGCATTGGCTACACCGTTGCGGACTCCATCGATACAATGCTGGTCATGGGATTACATGACGAGTACCAAAGAGCCAGAAACTGGGTAGCAAATCATCTCTCCTTTGATCGCGACGGAATTTTTAGCACGTTCGAGGTACGTGTGGCGCAACCCGACGGTGTGCCTTGTGTATAAATGTGGGTGTTACCTTGTAGACAACAATACGCGTGTTGGGAGGTCTTCTGGCTGCGTATCACCTTTCGGGCGAAGATCCCGTCTTCCTCGAAAAGGCGCAAGAACTCGGGAGCCGAATCCTTCCCGTGTTTGAGACTCCTTCGGGCCTCCCACTGTCCCTGGTTAACTTGCAACTTCAGGAAGGTGTGCCTGACCCTCACAACGATGGTCTCGTCAGTACTGCGGAAGCCGCAACTCTGCAACTGGAATTCAGATATCTCGCCTTCCTCACTGATGAGGACATTTATTGGGAAAAAGCCGAAGAGGTACGTCTCTGTCCATTTGCAATAGGTTCCGCCACATCTATCATCGCAGGTGATGGCCATTCTCAAAGCAGCACGATTCCCACATGGTCTTGTACCCATCTTTATCGAGTACGTATCGCAGATAAGCTTGCAAAGACTATCCTGATCTCTGTTTCTACCATTAGTCCAAAAAGTGGTCGCTACCGGACTGCGCCTATCCGTCTTGGTTCCCGCGGTGATTCGTACTATGAATATCTACTGTTAGCCCTCTGCCCACTCTCTCCATTCCAACGTAAGTTGCTGAAACTCCACTTACAGAAAACAGTATCTCCAGACGGTAAGTGTCGTAAATCAGTATTTATAGAACCTCTTGTGGAGAAACTTGTTTCTAGAATCAAACGGAAGGGGTATACCGCGATGTGAGTTCCCAGATGGGCTCGCGCTAGCCTGCGAACCGCATGGCCTTGCTCACACGATCAATAGCTCTATGACCAAGCGATGACGGGAATCCATGACCATCTTGTGCAAAAGAGTATTTCGGGCAAGCTGGTCTATACCGCCGAGCTTAATCCACAGGGCGGACGTCAGAGCGAACTGTGCGTGGACACACCCCAGTCGTCAATTCGGCTGCTCATCGAGATGCATTGGATAGGAACTGGTTACTAGTTCCCAAACAAGACCACCTTGTGTGCTTCTTGGGTGGTTCGCTCATGTTGGGTGCGACTACCGCTGGGGCGCTCGTAAACCACGTCTCTGTCCCTCCATTACCGCACGAGCTCTCGGAGCAAGCCAAGCGCGATTGGCTTACGGGCATAGAACTCGTCAAGACATGCATGGCGACTCATGACACCCGGACGTACGTCATTCCCCTCGTAGGTAGTGCACATGTCTTTTTCTGAATTACCGCTTTTTGCAGTGGACTTTCGGCAGAAATCGTACATTTTCGGACTCCAGGGGATAACGTGGTAGATTGGGCAGGTCGGACTGACTGGTATATCAAAGGGTCTCAGTGAGAAGAGGACCTCTGCCAGGTTGACTATTGCAATCTGATCACATTTGACAGCCCGGGAGATGTGCCGCTCCTGGACGCCAGATATATTTTGCGGTGTGCTTCCCTTGCTCTGCTTGCCGGCAGGTACCGTGTATGAGATATTGATGCGTTCCGTTCAGTCCGGAGACGGTCGAGTCTCTCTTCCTCGCCTTTCGTCTCACTGGTGACCCGCTGTACCGCGATCAAGGATGGGCCATCTTCCAAGCGATCGAGAAACATTGCCGCGTTCCCACCGGTGGCTACACAAGCATAAAGAATGTCGACCAATACCCTGCTGAACAAGAAGATAAGATGGAGACATTCTTGATGGTAAAGAGTCCTTCTGCCCTGGTTCCTCAGGCCAGTGTGCGTGCGGCGTACGGACATTGATTCAATTTCGTAGAGCGAGACACTCAAGTACCTGTACCTGCTGTTCTCAGACGCGAGCGTCCTTCCACTTAGCGGTACGTTGCCCTGTTAACAGTCTCTCCGAGAGTGCCCCTTTTTTCATTTGATCCGGCTGTCCTGACGTCTCTTTGTTTCCGATCTCGATCATGAAGAATATGTCTTCAACACAGAGGTAAATTCGCGTCACTTTCTTTCTTTGTCGAACCCTCATAACGAGTTTAATGCAGGCACATCCCTTTCCGATCTTCGTTCCTGCGATCCACACAGGGTTTTCATAAAAGATGTAGTGTCTGAGATCAGTGAGGCAGCGGTCGCTCCCGGACATCTATGACATTCACGTCAATAAATTATTGATTTGCTTGCCACCGAGTACTCGTCGCTTGCTATCTATATACTTGCTTTGGGCATTTACAGGCTATCTGAAACTGAACGATGGAGCATGACAAGGAAGTCAGATCTCCGGTATCCACCTCATTTACAGTTAGAGTGGGTTTCAGACGCAGACTTCCGTGACCGAGGTTGTGGGGTTCTAGTTCAAGTACCCACTCGTTTGCGTTCCCTGAGAGGTTTCATCTCCGTTCAAACAAGCGGAGATTCGGAGTCGGAGACACCCGAGTCACAGTTTATTTCCAAATGTAGGCATAGTTTATTGTAATGCTGAGTAAGCATAAGTCTAAACATGAAATTAATTACATACTCGGGTATTAACGTTCAGGTTTGATTGCCCAAGATAGGCAAAACCTGAGAATTCTTAGGGAGGCATGGTATGTCCAGGTGATCTGAGTGAGTCGAATAATTTATTTCAAGTCGTATGACCCTTCATTCATCCATATGTTCATATATCATGCTTACATAAATACCGCTAACCGCGTCCTGTGACATCTACTGTGACATGACTAGGGCGAACCCCGCACACCAATGGCTGTCACAAATAATATACCCCTATTCAGCTGAAATGATCGCCCCAGTCCAGAAACCCGGGCGCTTTCACATGACTCGAATTGAACAATCTAGATTAAAATGTGCAAAGCTAAGCTTGACCGACTCATCAACTAAAAGAGGCTAGATGGGAATACGACCAGGAGACCCTGGACACCATGTATCTAATAACGAGCGTATCTTTAAACGGAATCTCTCAAACAGCCATCATGATTATCATATCAATAGGTATATCTTGAGGGTATTGGAATGGTCCATCATAGTGTCCTTACATGGCACTCGCCACGGCTTGCGCGTACGACTTGCCCTTCCAAGAGGCGGAGCCATCGTTGAGGCTCGCACGGGTAATGTACTCCCATGGTTCATCGGCATCGGGGTCGTCCAGCGCAATGACGTTCCGGATCGGAGAAATCACTTCAAAATCGAGCTCTAAAGATCATGCACGTTCGACCATCAGCAACGTCTTATTCAACACCCCTACGAAAATGGATAACGACACTCACGCTTCGCCTTGGGTCGACGCGGCCTTGAAATGACATCGCCCAACGTCAGTTCCGTGAACTCGCTCGCACCAGCGCCGTTATGCGCCTCATCATGCGCCAACGGCTCGCGCGCGAGCGGCACGGCATCAGCCTCGCGAGGCACATCACCGTCCCAGCTCTCCATGCTAAGCCTTCGAGCAAGCTTGCCGGCGTTAGCCCCTCCGTGGCCGCCATGACCCCCATGAGCATGGGACCTCGTCGTTCCCTTGAGCCCCAGCACGCGCACGGCGGCTGCCTTCTCCTTGCGCTCCCGCGCAAGCGCATGCTCCCTGCGCTCCTTGGTCTTGGTACGCTGGCGCTCGTGGGCGCGCACGTCCTTGGCGGCGGCGTCTTCGCTCGTGTTCAGCAAGCGAGTGTCATTAGATGATGAGATAGTAGAGGGTGTAGAGGGCGTGGTAGACATGAACGGAGAGGGAGAAGCAGAGAGCGACGTGTCTCATTTATATAGGTCGCTCGGGGTGGCGCGCTTGTTTGGGTATGGCGCGGGAAGGGGTTGCGCCAGCCGAGATAGCCCGCCGGGTTGGCAAGATGCCATAGGCAGTGCCAAGAGGGGGCCTATCTGCGCGGGAGGCAAAGAAGGGTAGCAATGATGATCATTCCAAGTCATCACACAGCACAAAAGGCACTGCAGCGTTGACATGTCGGAGCGTAACGAAGCACAACGCCCGAGACAGCACGAATGAAAGGCAATGTGCAGGTCACGTGATCGCTCTCGTTATCTTATCTCGCACGTTCGAGCAAGTAGCCACGTTTGCAGTCACCTCAGAACCAGCTTACAGTAAAACATACATCTAGCGGACCGCAAAACAACATCACTCGAGACTTCTCTACTCCTCCGAGCAATCGGCCGCGTTCACTTTTTATGCAGGGCGGGAGCTTGCGAACCGGACAACCCCTTGTCTCCAGCGTAGATCGCACCCGTTCCCTGGAGTTCATCCCTGACGATACCATTGAGCATAGTGACGACTGGTGGACATGTCAAATCTTACTCGATGCGCAGCAGTGCATTGTACTTGGCAACACGTTCGCTTCGCGCCGGTGCACCCGTCTTGATCTGGCCGGTACCGAGGGCAACGACGAGGTCGGCAATAATTGTGTTCTCAGTCTCACCACTGCGGTGGGAAACCATGACACCCCAGCCGTCCGACTGGGAAAGTTGTGCACTGAAAATGAAATAAGCATGCATAACACACAACGAGCCCGTTGCAACATACGCCTGGATGGACTCGGAAATAGTACCGATCTGGTTGATCTGACAGTACTGTTAGCGTTACCCACCACCCAAACCACTTGACTGCCAACCTTGAGAAGTAAACCATTGCAAGCCTTCTTTTCGATAGCAGTCTTGATGCGCACGGGGTTGGTAACAGTCAGGTCGTCACCAACGATCTGAACGTTGCTATTCTTTGTAAAGTGCGACCACGCCTCCCAGTCGTCCTGGTCGAAAGGATCTTCAATAGAGACAATCGGGTACTTCTTGATGTATTCAAGGTACAGTTCAGCGAGTTCAGTCCCGGATATCCACTTCTGGGGGTCAGAGTTGGGGTTCTTGAAGTCCAGATCGTATTGCCCTTTCTTATAGAACTCGGACGAGGCGACATCCAGAGCGATTTTAATCTTGCCCGCATAGCCTGCCTTCTCGATAGCCTCGCTGAGGAGCTCGAGCGATTCGTCAGCACCACTGACGTTGGGAGCAAATCCTCCCTCGTCACCAACATTGACGGCTAACGATAGCAAGATAGGTCAGCAAGGATCAATATCATTTATATGCTACTAACCGTCAATGCCATATTTGGCACTGATGACCTTCTTCAAGGTGTGGTATGTTTCCGTACCGATCTTCATGGCTTCAGTGAAACTAGAAGCACCGGTGGGCAGGAGCATGAACTCCTGGAAGGCAAGCTTGTTACCAGCATGCGAACCACCGTTGATGACATTGAAAGCTGGACAGGGCAGCACATAGGGCGGCTTGACGCCAGCCAGCTCCGCCAAGTGTTGGTACACGGGTACGCCCTTCTCAGCGGCACCAGCCTCTGCAACAGCGATGGAGATACCGAGGATCGCGTTCGCACCATACTTGCCCTTGTTAGTCGTACCGTCCTGTTTGATCAAGAAATCATCAATCTCCTTTTGTTGTGTAACCTTGAGTTCGGATTTGATCAGCGCAGGGCCGAGGACATCGTTGACGTTGGCGACGGCCTTGGAGACACCTGTTAGGAAGAGGGGTGAGACGGCACCGATGGAAGCATAAACTTGACTTGCCTTTGCCGACATAATTGGCCTTGTCACCATCGCGAAGCTCAAGGGCCTCGTGAATGCCGGTGGATGCACCAGAGGGTACAGCGGCACGGAAGCGTCCTGTCAGGGCCCATGAGCCGGGCGCGATCTATGCTTGTATGCGGGTACGTCACCTTTCGCAGTGTAGAGGTCGACTTCGACGGTGGGGTTTCCGCGAGAGTCAAAGATCTGGACGACAACACCTCAGCATCGCACTCGAACCAGCATATATGCAGATTGCGATTACCTGGCGTGCGTGGACTTTGGTGACGGACATGGTTGAGAAAGCGAGTGGGACGCAGATGATTTGGGGATTACTCGTCTTATAGGGACCGCGCAATTCCGTGGGAAACCGATTATCGTCCGCACCAAGTCCCAAAAGTCCCGCTTTGCCCGACCTACACACTCATGAAACAGTCACCCTGTGGCAATCAGCCACTGGGGGAGTAAATGCGCTCCGTCCATGTCAACGGCTTATATATTTTTGTATATCACAGCTATAAACCTGTTTGATCTCTTCGTGCGAGTGGGCCGGTGTTCAACATGGTGCACCCATGCGATACCTCTCACTGGCGACGCTTCCGACCACCGCCTTTCTTGCCTATTGGCAACGACTTGAGCAACGCCCCCTTGGCACGGTTTTTGTTCTTCACGTTCGCATTCGTATAAAAGTTTTCGGCTTTTTTCTACAGCAAATATGAGCATCATCGAAACCCAGGACAGGAAGAACAGTACTTTGCTCGTTTTCATTCGGGGCTCCTTGGGAGGCGCAGGTAAACTTTCGGCCGAAGATGCATCTGCTGTAGGAAGATAAGATTGACCGACAATAAGCGCGTCGCAAGATACCATACCTTGAGCGGATCGCGCAACCGAATTGGAGACATTACCACCTGCATTTTGGTGACCCTCTTCATCAAATACGTCGTTCCATGACAGCTCCGGTTCGCCACCAGCATCGGACGTATCCTCCGACGTATCCTCAGAGGAACTGTTATCTGATGAAGCCTCCTCTTCGGCCCCGACTTCGCCTTCCACTGGTTGGATGTCTTCAGCGAGAAAGGTATTATTTTGCATGATGGAGTTAAGGTTCTGTTTGACACCCACAACCTCTTTTCCTTCTTTTTCCTCCGCCACCGCCTTAGCTTTACCTTTCGCCCTTGCCTTCGCCTCGGCTATGTTGAGCTCCTCGGGTCGTTTAGGCGGCAGAACGAAGAATGGTATGCGGCCGCGGACCCAATCGGTAAGTATGATTTTGGCAACACCATCCACGTCTGGTTCTCCGCCTTTCAGAAGCCGCCCTTTCATCTTTGCTAGCACATTCAAAAACTGTTCAGGATCCCACCCGAGCGTAGGGTCGTCTGGATTAGGAAGGGGAATGTCATACGTCCGAGAGAGATAAAGCGGTTTTACGCGTTCCATTAGTGCGGGTATGTGTTCGGATGGCGTGGGTAAGGCCTCGACACGCACGACACCCTTGAGAACTGTCGAAGTCTGTGAATCGTGCGCAGATGTGGGTACAATGCCAGGGCAATCGATGAGATAGATCCGTCGAGTAAGTGTGATATATTGCCAGACCTAAAGCGAAAAGATGCATCAGATATTTTTAGCTACAATGCTAATAGAGTGACAAACTTTGGTCTCTCCCGGAACTGGCGCAACGCGACAGACCTTGCCACTTTTAAGGGTGTTTATGACACTACTCTTACCGACGTTTGGGTATCCCACAAAACCTACGGAAATTTGCTTCTTATCCGAGTGGAGCTGTGAGAACTGGCGGAGAAGTTGTATAAGAGAACCCTTTCCAAAGGAGTGATTCGGCGACGCATGGAAGGCAATCGTAGGGTATCTTGGAGTAAGGTGTTGTATGTATCTTGCCTATCGGAAGAAGGTTTACATATCGAGCAAATATCAGGCAACGTGAGCACTTACAGTTACCCAGTTTGGCACCAAATCGCACTTATTGATAACCAAAACGACTTGCTTGTGTGCCTTTTCCTTCTTCAAGTACTCCAGTACTGACTCGCACATGGTCCCGAGTGGATCACGAGCATCCAAGATATGCAAGATAACGTCTGAAGAATCTATCACCTTGTACAGCTCTCCATATATGCGCCGCGAAGTCCCTTTTGCGAAGATTGGCTCGATATAATCAGCATGCACCGGTTGAAAATCCCCGACGAGAATTTGCTGCGGTTGTGCTAGATGTTTTGTCAACGAGGAAAACAAGACATGAATAATGATTGAGCTACAAGATGATCCCTCTGCGAGGTTTTCCAGCTGTTCTGCTGCTGCTGCACCCACTTTGCTGAGTTCCTCGAATGTTCCAATGTCCAGTCTTGGCCTCTTTCGCTGCGCTTTAGGACCAAATGTCTCGCTGAATGGTTCAGTTTCCACGATATGTGACCGCTACATGTATGTGAGATCAAGAAATGCAGAAAAACCACGAGAGCTCACTTTTTGAGTATTCGGGTTGGCTGCATCGTCTAAAAGTGCCATAGGGAGCTTATTGCGACGCAAAAGGACGGAATACGGGTCATGCTTTTTGGTGGACAAACTCGTCCTGAAGTGATCAAGCGCAGTTTGCGATATCACCCTTGTATTGCCTGATCATGTCCCATCCATTCAAGGGCTCAGGACATCCCATCACAACAAAACATGCCAGCACTGTAAACACGCACCAAACCACCGCCGATCGGGCTGCACACGCCCCGGTTTGGTTTCGCCTTCGCCATTCTGAAACGCAGCGGCTTTGATGATATTTCCATCCTTGTCTCTGACGGCCTTTCCCCCCGTGAGCATCTTGGCTCGGGCGACTTGTTTCGCATTCCGGTAAAAATTTTCACCTTTGACTTTTTTGAGAGATACATCCTTTGAGGAGGAGGAGCGCATCTTGGGCGAGGACGTCGCAGTTCGTTTCTTTGTCGACGCCATAGTTGTAGACGCTACATGCGTCCCTGACCGATAGGGCATGCCTTGCTTACTAAGCAAACTGCAAGACCGGCAGAAAACGGGTGACAAGAGATGTGAATAAACTACTACTTAGTAGCTCCGAAAACCGATGATAGCATTCCCACTAGGTACTATGTACTCACCATATCAGGGAACAACCTTTGGGCCATCGAACTATTCTAAGCTAAAGCTACTGTCAGCATCCCCGAGGTGCTATCATCCGTCGAGTCGGCAACCTCCACAAGGGCTTGGTAAGGATAAGCGCCTAGTGGACAGGAAAGACAAGGGAATCGGCCAACTGACCGCGCTGACCAAGGAGAAGCACAGATTGCTCGGGCCAGATATGGTGTGCCCGAGCCTGCTGCATGCTAGATAAGACGCGTGCAGAATGGCTCGGAGTAAACCACAACTGCACAATGTTGCCTCTCGTTCTCTACGACATCCCTTCCAAGCTCCCGGGTAGCAGCTGGTCACTCAACCCTGCGAAGACAAGGTACAAGAGCACAAGGCGTCCCTGTGTAGCGCAGTATCATTCAACAATTGTTATAGGTTTGTCTTGTCATACAAGAACCTCCCGTTCGAGACCGTCTGGGTCGAATTCCCTGACATCGCCCCAAAACTCAAAGAAATCGAGGCGTCATCCAACAAGCTCCCAAATGGGAATGAAGGGTATACAGTACCTGTTCTTAGCGATCCCAACACCGGCGCACTCGTCACCGATTCTTGGGTGATCGCCGAGTATCTCGACAAGACCTACCCGGAAAAACCTGTTTTCCCCAACGGCACCAAAGGCCTCATCAATGCATTCGATTCTGCATTGTTCTCGCTGATAGCGCCAGCTTTCGGGTTTTGTCTTCTGCGCACGTCCCAGGTGTTGAGCGAGCGCAGTCGGGAATACTTTGTCCGTACCAGGGGAGTATTTGGAGATCAAGTTGACGAATGGTCTCCCGAGGGGCCAGCACGCGAAGCTCAATGGGCAGCTATTGAGAAGTACCATGAAGCTGCGAAGACGTGGTACGAGAGGGAGAGGGGAAAGTGGGTAATGGGGGGCACCTTTTCTTATGCTGACATTATCTTCGTAACTCGTTTGCTTTGGTTCAAAAGGGTTTATCGGGATGACGAGTGGAAGAGGATTGCTTCGCTGCACGATGGGAAATGGGAGAAATTACTGGCGGATGTAGAGAAGGAATGCAATATCGCCTAGACGCCAGGGGAATAAGCACTGTAGTCTCCGCCTCAACTATTTCGCTTCTTCGTGGATGTAACTAACCAACGAGAAAAGAATCTCGTGTACTTTGAACGAGTACTTCATGTCGTGCATTCTGTTTGCCACTACAATGGCATGTAGTTCGAATCGGTGCCTTTTAGCGAGCGGAGCGGCGAGTTAACAAATCCCAGTCAGTAGTACTGTGAATCTCAGGCTATGACGACAAATTACGGACCTGGCATATTAGCAGTGCAGCTGCTGGACGAGTGGGTTAATGTTGACATAGAACATCTCGAACTCGTACCTTGTGCCTGTGGCCGGCCTGTGCGCATCGTTTGGTTGCTCAGGCTAGGAGTCGAAAAGACTGCAATGATGCATCTTAGGCAAGACCGCTCCTGCCAACGTGCGAACATGTCTAAATCGGCCTTTGGCGCACTCTTCCATGGTCCTCGATTCTCAGGGTGAGTGAAACTTCAAGCAACAGCTCTGTATCTCTCCCTCTATACTAGCAAAGGTCAAATACGACAGCAATTTTCACTTCCCCTTCTGAGCATTGCCCGTGCGAGTGTTCGCTACGATGTAATTCTCATTTCCAGCGAGGAAGTCGAGTCATGGACGAAGTCTCCGAAGGCTATGAATCCCTCCCAACACGGTTGAGGAACCCACGGGGTGCGAGACCATCGTTCGTGATGACCCCATGATTTAAGCTCTTGCCAAGCAAGTGGGTAAGTGCCACCGGCCGGTCTCTTCCTCTATTATTTGGCAGTCTAACAGCACTTGGCCGATAGATATATGCCAATTATTAAACAGTTCGTTATGGTGACCAATTCTGCGCATCCGGCAAGCCTTTCTTTGCATGCTGCTTAGAGTACGAGAATCTCTATGACACCTTCACAGCGATATTTTTGTCTTTTTGGTTACTTTCTTCACGCTATTTTTGACTTGGGATGATTTTACTTCAGTCGTTGGCTCATCCACGTTGACTTTCCCCCTGCATATAGGCAATCCGCAGAAGGTTCGTACGAGTTCACTGTCGAAGCGATGGCGCGTCTTCCACTCCCCTATGAGTCGTTTGTAAAGTCCAATTACGAACGAATACTACTACTCACTCCGTTTGACCTCCTTCCCTGTCTAATGGAACAGACTGGTTTGACAGATAAGTGCTCATGCATTGAATCATCCTACTGTGTTAGTTTATGACGACAATTGGCAAGCGTCCAAATGGACTTGCAAAGTACACGTCCAGATGACGCAAGCTTAATTTGTGATTACTGGGACTTGCCAAGTTTATCGCCACATAGTCCTAGTCAACTAAATTCTCATCGAATGTTGTTGCACCAAATGTAAGTGTGCATGTTCAATACCCCTTTTCGGTTCATGTAGAGCATCCTCAACTCCGTCGGTCTAACTATTTATGCGCCAAGTTCGAAAGAGGACCTTGCTGGTAACATTTTTGTACGCCAAGGAACGTGCCCTTCATGATGAAGCCGAAGAGTGTGCACCCGACCTTTACTAGGCTGACGACCCACATTCCGAGTCCGCGCCCGGAGGACTGGGTCTGTAAGTTTACGCCATCCAGGTTCACACACGTCGGCGTTCTCTTCGAGCCTTCACTAAGAACCCGAGCATGGACCACCTGGAACCGGGGACGTACACAGCACCCCTGCGTGTGCCGGCGGGCACCACGAACAAATGGAATGGGTTGGATGGTGTTTTACGAGCATTGAAAAGTACTCTCCCTTCCGTTGTGTGTCGTGCAATGTATAAACAACTATGCTTCTCTCCCGAGTCCTTCTCTAATGTGTGGATAGAATTCTGTACGTCTCACATGTCATGTCTATGCATTTTCTTGACAAGGATTGTGTGGTCCCTCGTACATCTTGTCCGATTGTTCATCCCGACAAACGGCTCAGGCCACCAGCCTGCAGCCTCGGCCGAACCCCGAGAGATGCGCAGAGTGCCTTGTATCGCGACCGAATCTGACGTTCGAGTTTCGGCATGTCGATCTCTTCCTTGCCTTTGTCTTCTTTTTTGTCCCTCTGCTCCTTTTCTACTTCTGCCGATGACGACGAAGACGAAGAGGTGTGAGAAGGGTTGACGGTCGGAAACTGCTGGATGAGATTAAGGAGATGGTCGATATGGTGAACGACGCGTCTAAGGAAAGGGCCATCGCGTCGATGGATTGCCGGACGATAGAAAATGGGATGATGAGAGCGAATGGCAGGAGGGCTCGTTTGTCAGTTTACGATCCACAGCATCAACAAGAGAGAGGGAGAGACTAAACTGCTCATCCTGTCCGCGTTGCACATACACGGTCTTCCACGTCAATGCAAATCCTTCGTA
>JBBPLJ010000187.1:26991-37058 GCA_038089715.1 Veloporphyrellus conicus
CTCTTTTCTGATGGAGCTGATAGTCTTTTACATCCAAATAGTGCCAGTACTACAGCTATAATATAAGCCTAAATTCACTAATATATATTCTATTACTGTTACTTGCATTAAATTCTATCTTAGGCTTAGATTTTATTTCTATATATCTTAATCCAATTTCAAGTTTATAAAGTCTTTTTCTTTTATAGCCAGTATCTGAAATAATCCATAATGCATCTAAACCTAATTCTATCATTAGTATCCATCCAAATCCAAATCCAGTAGCTAAATCTTTGAGTTTGAGCTCTATTCCAATCTCTATGATTCTCAGATCATTATCTATTCTATCTTCATTACTATCACTAGTTTTCAAGTACTTTGCTGATTTATCTGCTAGTATTTTCTTATCACTTAAATTAATATCTTCAGAATCCATACTATAGTATTATATATTTCAATTATTATCAAAGTCTCCTAATTGGATAATATGATAGTACTTTAGCATGATCTAGTACTCATTACAATAGATTCTATGATTATATGGCATAGATTATAATAGCATATGATTTGCCTATCAACTAGATCAATAATAAAGTAGTTTATGATTTTGTAAAGGATTTATTGTCTGATGTAATTCTAATCTCAAGTTATTAGCTTATATCTATATATATTCCTCATAAGGTAAAAAAATTACAAATGAAAGCTATGAAAAAAATCTAAGGCACAAATGCTATACTTCAAATCAATGATTAAATAGGAATCAACTTATATTATCTATTAGCATTTATAATTACAACATTAGCATAAAAGATATGTTTATATTATATATAATATAGTGGATAGAGATGATTTACATTAGAGTCTATTACAAAAATTCATATAGTTCATGTGGCAGATGTTTCAATGGAGCAATAGATGGTTGATCATCTTAAAATACTGATTTTGAAGGTAAAAAATAGTTAGAAAAAGGACTAGAGAGTTATAATAATTGTGATCACATCTAATGCTTTAGAGAAATCTCATATGATATAAAAATAGATTTTAAAGAACTTTCTTTATTTGTTGTTCCTAATTGTTATGCATATTAGATAATTATACTAATTAATTGATTTTCTTGTAAATTGATAGCTCACATCATTAATTAGATCAATCTCATTATTGGCAACTATTTTAAGGCCATATCAGTTGCCTATATAATATATACAAAGAAAGCAATAGAATTTATAGCATGGCTATATAGTAAAATGTGTATTTTAGCTTTAATATAAGATATATATTTAAAAAGCTCTCTATGTAGCAAATAAATCAAAGATTAGGATTCTATCTGTGATCTGAGCTATTCTTACTTATTAGATAGCATATTACTTGGCTTTTTGGTATCTTCTTGAGTTTAAATTAGTACTAGAGATATTGGCTAGATATAAAAAAGAAGCATCAAGAGAATTAAAATCTATTATAATAGGTGATACTAGAGCTTACAAGAAGAGAATAGAAATAATAAAGATTATAGAAAATCCTATATTCTGATATATAATATTGAAGTATATGCTATACAATATTGATAGTAGTATTCTAACTGATATACATATTTTATCTAGGATTATTAAATATATTGAGCCTCTTGCTTTTGCAGTAGATTTCATATAAACTATGTATTGCTATCTTAATGAAGTTCTAATCACTTTTAAATTTCTGCTTTCACAATATCAATTGCTACTCATCTAATCCACTCCCAATAACTGCTGCATAATCCAGGCAATTTTAAATAGCCTCAAGAAGCAATAGAATAAGTGTGATCAAGAAGTATTTATTATTACAACTATTTTAAATTTAGTATATAAGACTATATTATTTGCATATTTGAATATCTTTATAAATGCAGATATATATGGAATATTATTGCAACTCTGATAATATTTTTATTAAGAAGATGCTTCTATTACTCTTATATCTGAACTCTACAACTATCTTAACAATAAAGGCATCTATAAATTATTCCCACAATTTACTACTTCACTTAAAGCAGATTTAACAAAAAAGATAAGTAGCTGCCATAACTTATAACTTCTTATTTCTTTCTAAATCTATCTTTTTTTAGACTAAGTTTTCTAATTCATTATTCATATATAATGAAATTTTACTTTCAGATCAGCTGCTATCCCCACTTCACAAGCTTACCCACCAGGTTTTTCAATTTGTGCAAACTTAGCATTATGTAAGCATCTATTTTGCACTTATATCTTGGCATACAAAATATACTCAACCTTGCTAAGCTTTATATGCACTTGTGTGATAAATATATATATAAGATAGAAGTATGCAAATACTTAAAGCAAAAATGTTGAATTGCTTCTACTTAGCCTTAGCCATCAAGCAATGCTGGCATATCACATCTCAAACCACTTTTATCTGCTTCCTATTTCTTTGAGTTATCCTATGCTATATTAAATATTCCCACATTCACTTTTTCATCTGACTTATATGCTAAAGCTTCCACTTCAGTTACTAATCAGCAACTTCCATCTGCTGAGTCACCTACATATACTACAACATTAGATGAGTTAGCATCTGATTTTGGTGAAGAGAGCTCATTATCTGTGATTGCACATACTTTGTAGGAGCATTTATATCCTGACAATATTGGCTTGGACCACAACTTTACTCTAGCCTTTGAATAGATCAAGTTTAGTCAATTATTCAATTTCTTGGATATAATATGAGCAGATATAATCCAAAAGATGTTCATGAAGTCCCTCAACAAAGAGATGGAGTTCTATAAATTAGTAGAGATAGATATTAAGAGTAAGGGCCATAAGGCAGATAATATTGATGTAGCTAATAATCCTCTGTTTTCTCAATGAACTTATCACACTATCACAATTCATGCTTACTGCCATCATTACAAACTTGGTTACAAACAATGGATAATCTACAGCCAATCATGTGAATATTATACCCTAGGAAAAGCCATGAGCCACTTCCATGGCTATGGCAGCACCATACCTGATTTTGTGGCTTTCCACTGGCACTTCAAACACTGGTGTGGATGTAGTCATATACACTCCAGTTCCCTCCAGTCTTGATTGTTCTGGTTCAGGAACCCAACCTTTCTCTTTCTTGCTTTGTACCACTGGAAATTTTGACAACCTTGTTGTCAGTGAAGGTTTGTCGTAGATTCTGTGGACGTGCGTATCTGGTCACCGAAAAGATTGTATTGAGATGTTTTGCTGGCACGGTAGAGCGTGAAGCGAGGAAACTTCCACGCTCTTCGTCCTGAGCTTCATGTACTGGCAATCAACTTACTCTTACAGCATACCTGGGACATTGTTCTCGCGCCACATCATCTTACCCCCATCCAGTGTTACCCTTGCTTGGGATTAAATATAGCCTGTCTAAATCAAAGAAGACTGACTACTTGGTTGCCTCACGCGTGTAGCCAACTAGACAAGATCCAGAATGTGTTGAGTGTTCCGAGGCTCACTGACAAACTCTTGCCTCGGCATTATTTTGTGCGCAAAGTTGTTGACGCTCGAGTTGTATGTCACTCACCACTATGTTCATCAGTGTTCGATGCGGAGCCAGCACAACCTGTAAGCGCCAGAGCGGCGCGGATGGGCAGTGGATAGTGACTGACCAAACATATTTAGGGTCGTTATGCGAACATTGTGCTATATGACGCCCGCAGGAGGCTCCGCGTAGTTATTAGGAGGCTGGGTGTCAAAAGGGGACATAATGGTTGAGGGCCGTTTGGGCGACTTCGACAGTCATCATGAAGAAAGGTGAACTAAAACCGCTTATTTGAAGTACTACTGGTACATAATGAACACGTCTCATTCAGTAAGAAGGGCGTAAGCCAAGCGAAAGGAAGGGAAGAACAAAGGACTGGGATGGAAATATAGGATTGTACGATGGCGCAAAGTTCCTGTGTTATCGAGGGAAAACGTCATAAGCTACTACCATACACAGCACAAGGATGGATAATAGCGATAGTGTATGCGTTAATAGCTATACTAACGGGCTAACTCCTACTCGGTATCAAATACGAGGGCCCTGACCTCGATGGATCGCCTCTGAGGAGCATCCGGAGGACTGCTACTATCACGGAAGGCTGAGTGAGGCGAGTAGCGTGCTTTGTCGATGTCGGAGTCGTAACACTTGATCAGGGTAACTTCGTCCGGAGTCTGGTCAGATAAGTAATACCATCCGTGTCCGGGATTGTACTTGACGTTGAACAAGGAGGTCTCGTAACCAGTGTTGATGAGACGGGATGAAACAAGATCATTATCGGGGTTGACAGAGCGGTAATCAACCACAGCGAGAGGGGTGTGGGCCACTGGGTTTGTAATAGGTCTAGAGGGCGCATGAGGGTGTGATTGGTAAGATATGCACTGTACCGCACCTCCAGACGTTGATGATGCGGTATCGACCTTTGAGGAGCCGCTCAGCCTCGTCTCCGAGGCAATACTTCACAACTTTGGGTGCCGCGACGGGGGTCATGTCAACATGAACATGATGCTATGAAGATAGATTAACGCGTGAGAGCGGGAAAGTTATATTGACACTACTGACCGCTGGGAGAGCGAAATCCCCTCCCAAGTCGGTGATACTCTGCCTGATGGTGTGGTGGAAGATGGTGACTCTCTTAGCGCCGGCGTACTTCTTCAAGATCTCCTCGACCTCTGCGTAGTAAACTGTCTTGATCCTGTCCTCATTGATAAAATCCTTCTCGACGCTGGGATAGTGCACAAACTGGAACCCATTGACGTCGAGACTGAACACATCACTCTTTTCTCTGGCGTCATGGATTACCACGGGGCGAATATCTTTGCCGATATTGGTCTTTGTGACACCCGAGGGAGGGTCCATATATCTGTAAGGAGGCTGAGTGTCAAGAGGGACATAGTAGTTGAGGGTCGTTTGGACATCACGGAAAGCGAGATATGGGTATAACAGGTGTTCCATGGGAATGGGCGTGCTGTTAGAGCTGAGCTATTTATGCGGCTAACCATGCTCATTAAATAACCCAAGGGAGAGAACGCTTGACTTGGCAAGTTGGGTCCCGTTCGGCGACGGTATAGCCGAGCAGAAAACTTAGGTCGACATCCCCTCCACAAACTAATCTCCGTAGGTGTATGTCGTACTCGTTTCAGTCATCGGGAAAGCATGCCATGATCACTGATATGAAGTTTTGTGTGCGGTGTCACTGACTCACCGTGTAGCGATGAAACTGAAAGTTTGGTGGTGACCAAACGCTCGGTCACAAGTGACGAGAGAAGGAACAGTGGATGATCATACTGTTGAATAATGTAAGCAAGCCTTGCATAAGATGCACATTGCCTTGCTTGTGTACCTTGCTTGAATTGAGGAGGTTTCTTCGGGGCCATAATCGTTGGAACGAACCCACCATCTGCGGTTCTTGTTACATAAGTTTCCTTTTCTGGGGCCAATTGACCGCTGGTACATGCTGCCAAGTCAACGACAGGTACGACAGGCTGCGCTTACTTACAAAACAGACATCAAGTTTCAAGGTTAACTCTGCGGACACAATTCATTGCAAGAGTATCGGTACGGGGTAATGTCATACATATGCGTTTAAGCGGGTACACGACGTCACGCCGACGTGTCAGCTGCTATCTGCCACCAAGTGTACATCTCAGCTCCATCTTTCTTTGGCCATGCCCCTCTTTGCGGTGTTAGCAGATAGAATTCTGCCTTAATCTATTTCCCGGGCCCCGGACAAGCAAAAGGCCAAGTACCTTCAAGTAAGGTATCGGTACCACGACCGGCAAATATCAAATAACTGTCACAATTTTCCAGACTTTTCAGTCCGTCGAACCTACGTCGGACCCCATTAAGTTGCACGGCAGCTGCTGGTTACAAACGCCAGAAGCTCTACAACACATAAGTACAGGGGTAAACTGGTAATGACAACAGCGATAGTACATAGATCAATGCCTCCAAGATACATCTCAAGGCGTAATCGAATGGGTATAATATGCAATGTAGAATTTCTATTCCATATCAAACACCAAGGCCCTGACCTCGATAGATTGCCTCTGAGGAGCATCCACAGGACTGGTACTATCACGGAAGGCCGAGTGGGGTGAAAGGCGTGCCTTGTCTACATCGGAATCAAAGCACTTGATCAGGGTAACTTCGTCCGGGGTCTGATCAGACAAGTAATGCCATTCATGTCTGGGGTTGTGCTTGACGTTGAAAAGGGAGCCCTCGCGATGAGCTCGGATGTGACGTGTCGAAACAAGATCGTTATCGGGGTCGACAGAACGGTAGTCAACTAAAGCGAGAGGGGTGTGAGCTACTGGATTTGCAATAGGTCTAGGTGGCGCATGAGGGTGTGTTTACTAAGATGTGCACTTGCAACGCACCTCCAGACATTGATGATGCGGTATCGACCTTTGAGGAGCCGCTCAGCCTCGTCTCCGAAGTGATACCTTACACGATCAGCTGTCGCGACGGGTGTCTGGTCAACATGAACACGATGCTGCAACGAATAATCCAGGTGAGAACGAGAAAAGTATCGGGACACTGCTGACCAATGGAAGACTGCGGGCTCCTTTGCTACGGTCAACGATGCTCCGCCTGATTGAGTGATCAAAGATAAAGATTCTCTTGGCGCCAGCGTACTTCTTCAGAATTTCTTCCACCTCTGCAAAGTAAACTGTCTTGATCTTATCCTCGTCGACAAAATCCTTCTCGACGCTGGGATAGTGCACAAACTGGAACCCACTGACGTCGAGGCTGAATGCATCATCCTTTCCTCTAGCATCATGGATGACCACGGGGCAAATCTCCAAGCCAACATTGGTCTTTGTGACGCCCGGAGGAGGATCGACATAGTTGTAAGGAGGCTGAGTATCAAGAGGGACATAATAGTTGAGGGTCGTCTGGACGTCACGGGGGCCGAGACTTGAATGGGTGATGTGTTCCATGGGAAAGGTCGTACTAATGAACAGTTTAACATTGTTACCAAGTTGCTTGTGACCTGATCGGCACGTGTCATCTCTTTCCTCTCCTCCAGTGGTCCGTCATCATCCCGTCTTCTCACCACCATTGCGCAGACTTGGCACACTATGCGATTCGTGCTGCTGGGCACCTTTGGGGGGCTTGTCGTCGTCAATTACACACTATTCATTTTCCTGTTATCTTGTCCCCCTCCCTATCTGTTTTTTTCCCTGATCACCTTCACTTTCACCTTCAACTTTTTGTTTCGTATTCTTCTATCCTTGAGCTAACGAGGCGTCGCTTTAGCCTTTGCCTGAGCTTATGTAATGAGCGTAATTAGCCATTCATTCGTCCACTCGGTCCATTCCTTCTCTCTTGTACCACCCACCCTCTCTTTCTTCCCCTTCCGTTCTCTCACAGTCCCCCCCTTCTTTCCGCTCCTCCTCGGCCATAGATACCCCAGCCTCGAGTCCAGTTTTAAACGCCCCTGAGCCCCAAACACCCGAGAGACAGGCTCAACCTCGACGACGCCCAGGCCCTTCAGCATCCTGAGACAGCTTGGCACGAATGACATGAATAGCGTGCCCAAGAACGGAATGGCAGGCGTTGCGCCGAAGGGCAGACTGATTGACCTTACAAGAACCTCCAGGACTTACCTGAGGGGACAACGCCAGGCAGCAGCCGGAGGAAGCCAGAGGTGCTCATGACAGCAGAGGTAGCCAAAAATAAGTCGAGCTTGATGAATGACTTTGACGAAAGCAAGCCCCCCCAGCTGGCTGGTACCCTAGATTGCAGTTGTTTGACTTTGGCAAAAGCCTCAGGCAATATGTGCGAGGAGACCATGAGCTCCTCATGGCGGAGTCCCTACAGGTGCCAGGAATGCGCTCCGTGATGTCTTATTGTATTTGCATATACACAACCGCAGTCAGTAGTATATAAAGTTGCCTTCGAGCTCGGAGATGTATTTCCCAGTTTTGTTATTCACCATTCGAGGACTTGCCATTCACAAGTAGCCTTGGGTGTTCAACCCTAACAAATAGTGATAGTACATGGATTGAATGATAGCTCCAAAACACATCTTGAGGTGTGGTATGTTGCTAAAGGGTACACAAGGTAAAACTAAGTATGAACTGGGAATAATAGTGGAAATAGGTATGTAATGGAGAACTTTTACTCAATATCAAACACCAAGGCCCTGATCTCAATAGATTGCCGCTGAGGAGCATCTGTGGGACTAGTGCCATCACGGAAGGCCGAGTGGAGCGCATAGCATGCCTTGTCAGCATTGGAGTCACAGCACTTGATCAGGATAACTTCGTCCGGGGTCTGGTCAGACAAGTAATGCCATTCATGTCTGGGATTATACTTGACGTTGAAAAGGGAGCCCTCGCGATGCGCTCGGATGTTACGTGTCGAAACAAGATCATTATCGGGGTTGACAGAACGATAGTCAGCTAAAGCGAGAGGGGTGTGAGCTACTGGGTTTGCAATAGGTCTAGGTGACACATGAGGGTGTGTTTACTAAGATGTGCACTTGCAACGCACCTCCAGACATTGATGATGCGGTATCGACCTTTGAGGAGCTGTTCAGCCTCGTCTCCGAAGTGATACCTTACGCGCTCAGCTGTCGCGATGGGTGTCTGGTCAACATGAACACGGTGCTACAACAAAAAATTGGCAGGTGAGACGGTGAGAGCGAGAACACTATCCAGACACTACTAACCACTGGAACACTCCGAGTTCCTCTATGGTCAGCGATGCCCCGCCTGATTGAGTGATCAAAGATAAAGATTCTCTTGGCGCCAGCGTACTTCTTCAGAATTTCTTCCACCTCTGCAAAGTAAACTGTCTTGATCTTATCCTCGTCGACAAAATCCTTCTCGACGCTGGGATAGTGCACAAACTGGAACCCACTGACGTCGAGGCTGAATGCATCGTCCTTCCCTCTAGATCATGGATGACCACGGGGAAAGGCTTCAAGCCAACATTGGTCTTTGTGACGCCCGGAGGAGGATCGACATAGTTGTAAGGAGGCTGGGTATCAGGAGGGATATAATAGTTGAGGGTTATTTGGACGTCACGGGGACCGAGACCTGGACAGGGGATGCCAATGTGTTCCATGGGAAGGAGCGCACTGTTAGAGCCTTGGATGAATGATTATACAAACGTCTAACTTGAAAGGGGCACGAGTTGTACTTAGCACTAAACTAGGTCTCAAAGCGAGGCGGCGAGTTAAATCTGCTGCCGATTCTTGCTTTCGACTACCTTGCTCTGAGTCTTGCAACCGGAAGGCACACGGTTCAGCGTCCCTCTCCGTTTTGTTCCACACATCATTGCACTTCCGAACGGAACAGTCTAGCTCGCGTTTCTGGTTTTCTCTGGTAATGGCTCCCTCACATGTACTGGTACACCGGGACCTAATCCCCGCCACGGTACGTACTCTCCGTTCACACCCACGCATACCGTTGCTAGGGTTCTACGGTCACCCCAAGTTCAGATGCATTCAGTGGCAAACCATTCTACGTTAGATGACTACACAAAACTTTTCCGATGTATCACCGAACATTACTGTGTTATTCTCCACCCTTGATTAGAAACGCGAGCTAGGGCCCAATCGTCAAGAATAAGAACTCATCCAAGACAGGTATTCACAGTTCCTGTACAACCCGATCCGAAAGCCGCGTTACATTCCTAGCCTTGGGTAGGACGACAGGCATTTTCAGCTGAGCAAGATTGGTTTGTGCAATGCCTCGCATCCAATGGGGTATGCAAGTCTTTCGTTCGATCGCAACAGCTTGTCCAAGATATGCTTGGCCTCGGATGCAAAGGTCGCCGGCGAATTCGGCACGAAATGTTTTCCCCGCAAAAAAAGGGAGACATGGTAGAGTCATGCATTGATTACCAGCGAGCTCAATAAATAATCCAATCGTAGCAGGGATGTATAGCAGCCTTCAACTCTTCCCCGGTGACCACACAAAGTACAAATTGGATGGTTACGCTGTCAAGTTTGATCAGCGAACGCATTATTGGGTTTAGAGAATCTTACTTCAAATCTGCAAAGCAGTCTTGTAACATAACACAAGAGAGAATATTTCGACCTTTCTCATGGGCTCTAATTGCCTGCT
>JBBPLJ010000188.1:13631-26864 GCA_038089715.1 Veloporphyrellus conicus
GGCGGCTGGGTCATGATGAGAGACCGGGTCGTGTCCACAGAACAAATAGAACATACGTTTGCCACGAATCCAAAGGAACCCTTCTGGGTCAGACCACCACTCATGGTAACGCTTACAAACGTCTGGGTTGAAAATCCATCTGCATGTTCCTTCATGTCCTTCCCGCGACATGAATTCTTGCCTATCAGTTGTATCGATATACCCTAACCATTCGATAACATCCATCGCTAGTTGAACTGTATCCACACGTTCATGAGGACAGAATTACAAACAACGGCGAAACCAACTTTTGGGATCTAAATTTCTGTTCCTGTAATATGGCATACATGACGGAAATTTAGAATATGGCACAAGAGAAACTCACGGTCTGTAAAAGTCATCGTACAGAGCGTCTACGGTCGCTTGCTTGTACTCTTGAATGAGGCGAAGCTCCTTGTTCAACGCCTCCAATGAAAGCGGGAACGGACCCCTCCTGTTAGTGGGCGTGGCAATTTTTTGATGATTATCGATCGCCGTTGACATGATCTTGTGTGCATTCCCCATTTGTGAGGCAAACTGCGCAAGGGGACCACCCGGAACCCACAGGCTCTCTATTTTCTTGCGACGTTCTAGGTAGCCCTCAGCTTTGCGTTCGTCGCTGGTATCAAGAAGAATCTTGGTGCTGTTCGCGGCACCACCAACGGCGATGTATTCGTCAAGTAGCCGCCTTCGAGGGCCCTCCGACTCCTTATCTGAAGCAAGGTATTGATAGAAGCAGATGATAGTTCTCGATAGCAATGACGAAAACTCATCGATCTTTGCCCGAACATCAAACTCGGGCGTAGGGGAGGTGAGACGAAGTTCTGAGTCCATGCTGTAGTGCCAGGCGCCGAGGTATATTGTACCGGGATTGTGGAGGGGGTTGTGAGAGCCGCTCAGAGCGATTTTATAGTAAGTAGAACAACTTGTGGGCGCCTACATACAGTGGAACGCACTTCCTTCGTCCGTATAGATGCGGCGACGTTGGCGTTCATGAGGCAAGCTTAGCCTTTCAAGTTCATAGTAGCATAGCTTGCTACATGATTCTAGTAACTTGCAAAATTGGTGCAGCTGACGGAGATTCGCTCTCAACTTGTTTATATCCGGCTCAAGTTCGCACCATTTTAAAGTGATGAAGCTTCGCGCTGACTCATCCACTCTCTGTCAAAAGACTCGTCACTTCCTCGTACTCAGCAATAACTTACAACTCTTCCTACTTACCTTAACATTGATGTTACAGTGAGCACCACTGCCTAAACGTATCATTCATCTACACCTACACAAGTGAAGTCGGACGTTGGCACCCAGTGTCGCTATACGGCAGCTTAAAGATAAAGTATCAGAACAGTATTGAATCACAATTATCAAGAACTCTGAGATCGAGAGAGTATAGGTTCGAATGTGGCGTTTTGAACTGGCTAGAAAGGTGGAGAACGCCCACCCAACCTAACGTACAGTACTCGGTTCAACCGACGTTCAGAACTAGAGGCGTGCTCCACTAACATCGATTCAGACACAGCCTTTGTCTACGTGACCGTTCCAGAACTCGAGTAGGTATGCGGACCACTATCAAGCGATCTTGCATCTCTTTTGCGTTGACGTCTTTTGAATCTAAGGCCCGACTCCATCATCCCAATCCGGATCTCGTTCTGGATGACCTGAATAGTAGTGGAGTACGTATGTCCACAGAAAGGTGTCGAGGCCACATAACTTTTCGGAGCGGAAAGCAAATAAATAAAATTTCGGCTCAACGAGGAATGCTTCTACGAAGTCGTCAAAGGATCGGCCTTCCTGAAGCCAACCAAAGTACACCACAAGCTTGGGAAAATATGGTTGGAACGAGACTCGGTCATCGTCATGATGAACCAAAAATGAATCATTTGTACGAATGGAAGATACATGCTTACATATACGACTCTTCCAGCACAACTGAGCCCATGGCATGACGGCGTCGAACCTAGTTCCACCCTTCCAACTTGTCAGCGAGTTCTTCTGCTATCTTCTGATCTAATCCACAACGTTTTGTCAAGACCTTTACGATGTCTTTTTGCCCCGACTCCCTCTTCAACGGGGAAAACAATCCAAGCAGGCGCGAAAACTCGATAAACGACGAGGGGGGCATGGTAAATCTCCCATCACCATGATGTCCTTCCAACAAGCGACCGATATTTCCCGGTTTTTGCTATGCGTCGGTAGCCCAGTAACGCAGGCATGATTCACAACTCTGATACCGTAGTCTCGCAGCTCTTTCTGGCGCTTCTCCCACCCAGCCTCCAAGTCATCTTCCCGCTCAAGGTGCGTGATGACCAGTGCGATCGGGACCTCAGACTTGCAAAGAACTTCATAAAATCATCGATAGTTGCTTTGCGTAGTCGCAGTGACTCGGGTTCCACGAATGCAGAGAAGCAGCAGGTCGACACCGCCTTGGCTGCGGAGGTGGTGGATAAGTTTGCCAGCTTCTTCAATCATAGAAAGGTAGCCGTGACCATCCATTTCTAGCCGCTCAAGGCCGGTGGTGTCCCAAATGGTAATCTTTCGATTGTTAACGGGGAAGTGTACGGTTCGAACGCCATGGTATAAGCCAGGGAATCTAGAGAGGTGGGCGTAATTTCCCTCCCGGCAGTGAGGTTAATCATTTCCTAACGCCAATCTCTCCGAACAGGATTATGTTCAAAGAAGAACCCATGAGTGAACTACTGAAGACTCAGTCCGGGCCCTATCGAGATATGGCTTGCAACATACGTACCGTTACGGTGCAAGAATGTCAAGATAATGGTATGTGCGCAACAGCTGAAGAGAATTGCCCAATGCTCAACAAGTGATGAGACGTACAAACAGTGTAGAGGTAATGAATTTGATGATATGTTGAGCAAAAAGAGACGAGCACGGCTGAATCGAAATTATTTGCGCTCGGGAAATTGGGTGACCGCGCACGGGGGCGCTGGATGTATGCCTCGCTTGGTCGTTGGTGATTAATCGCAGCCCCATTAAGAAGGGTGACCGACACGAAGTTTGATGGATGCTGTCCATGGCAAGACCGGTAGAGGGTTGGAAGTAGTCGGATTCCCCGGTATGAGGGACAATGGTTCCAGAGATACGGTGCTAACACTCGAGCCCTCTCGTATACATGTATCTCTTCAACAGGGTTCACTCTGGACTCGGCCAGAGTCGAAAACAGGTCATCATTCAGGTTTCTCCTGATCGAATTTCATTACGAGGGGTTGTATCAGTGGTCATGGTCAGGTTGAAAACATATTGCGGCAAGGAGTCACGTGTGTGTTAATCATCGGCCTACTATTATGTATTATGTAAATGGTTGGGCACAGCCACCTTAATCCGATTGTTCAAACGTTCTGGCCAAGTTATCATTTCCCCGCACAAGGTGAGCCTGATATAAACCCTAGCCGACAGACGCTGGAACCTGGTGTCGCACATACAGCCTGTTACCCATGTCAAGCCCACTACTTCTGGTTTTCGGTAAGTAGCCTGTTGCTGTTAGTAATTTAGTATGACACAACCCAATTGATGTTGCCTGCCTGCAAGATCCTATTTTCCGAATGAAACGGAAGTCTGTCGAGAAACTTGGTGACGACAGCTAAGCGAAACCCGTGCAGCCCATAGTGTGTGACGCTGTCCTTCGGCTGAGTTTGAGACCTGACTCACTTTGCTGCTGACGAACGTATGTATAGTACGGGAACTTAATCATGTATCCTACAATGGGTCCCACCAGGTTTCACTCCTTGCCGTTACGGTGTCACATCGCGGACGTTCAAGTTCCGGCATCACGGAGAGGGGGATTTTTTACCCGAGTACTCCCCGGAAATCGCGCTCTCAGCGAACCAACCGATTTCACCCTTACTGACACGGCGTTTTTTAAATAAATCAATAAATCAAATCCCTGGCGTGTCGGCAATTCGGTTTCCCTGCACTGCTCCACCATTTTCCCTCAGACTTAGTGTCATAGATGCTGCAAAACTAGACACTTGGACTCACAGGAAAGGGATGAAAGTGTTGCGTGTAGAGAATGTTGGAGACAATCGGAAGAGTTCGTAGAATCGATGGAAGTGGTGTGAAGAGAATTGGTAAGCTTGAAACCCCCCAAGACACTAAATCTTACCTTTCTCTCAGTCTCACTTTCTCTCGCTTTTGGTCAAGGATCCAGTATGACTAGTATGAAAAGCACAGCAATAGCCCCAGATCTGTTTATCTTTTATGTAACTTCCCCCTTGATCAATCGAGCTCCCAAACGGGATTATGATTACGACGGGTCGGCAAGCAATGACGTTGAAAATTAGCTTTTTCTAGAAAAATTGTTACATCATGCCAATGGTTCTTGGTTCCTAGTGACGCAGTACTCATGTGGTTGGTATGTCGACAGCGCCAGGGACGCGTCCGGAAGCGACTGAGATGACCTGATTGATCCAAGTTGCACATGTAATAACCCCAGGGGAACAACGGTGAGGTTCCAAAGGAGAATAGCTCAAGTACTCGTTATCAAACGATCAGACACAGAACAGCTCATCGTTGCCTTTGATATATAGATACATTTTTTGAAGCCATTAACTCGCAGTAGAGTAAAAGGGTATCCGAGAAGAAAACAATCATACAGTCATAGCAGAGCGATCTGTAGGAAGATCGAAAAAGGGAGTTAAAGGATACAGATTCCGAAGCCATGGTTAGATGTAAGTGCAGATGGGAAAGAGATGATGGTGGGAAACGCCTCGAGAAATATATTTGATGGATTGAGTCCATTTTAGTAAAATTGAACGGGTCTGCCGCGCCAGCGCGTCACGTTTTAGTGTGCACCGGCACCAAGGTTCATCGCACCCAGCACGATTTCCCATGCGAGATCGAGACAATCCCAGAGTTCGGGATCATGTACGCCAAGAGAGACCGCGTTGCGCCAGACAGCGGCGATGTTCTGAGCAACGTTAGTGAGTGCGCTCATTCCGGGTGCAGAAGAGAGGAGATGTGCAGAAAGTGTATGCAATGCAGGGCCGGAAGAAAGTGTGCCTCTCACGGCTTGAGGGGAGGTTAGGGTCGCGAGGAAGGACGAGGGTATTGCAGGGATGAGCGTAGAAAGCAATCGAGTGGCGGAGTGTGTGTACAAAAATGTGTGCAGAGGTGCGAATGCGGCGGGTGAAGGTACTGAGAGCGGGAGAACGGGAAGGGTGACACTGACGGTCGCATTTGGGTGTCCGGAGACGGTAGAAGGGGGTAAGCGGGGTAGCGACGCGCATTGGGACGCGAGGACGACCGCGTGGGTGGGAACAAGGAGTATAGAAGAGTCCTGGGAAGATGATCTGGAGAGCGCCAGTATATGTGTTGGGAAGGATGCCGCATGAGAAGTTTCACGGAGCGGAATGGTGAGGGACCGCGTCTGCTGGAGCTGCGATCGCGGCATGGAAGATGGCAGATGGGATGGTGAGAGTGCCGATATGCCAGCCAGCATTCTATGGGACGGTAAGCTATAAGAAGTAGACACCGATATAGGATACTCACTGAGTGGCTTGAACGCGCAACCCACGGCGAACATACTCGATGGCAACGCCGGCCAGTTCTGGTGCCACCGCTGTGATGTTCTGGGCAGGTATGTCGGCGTAGGGCGGACGCTGCAGAGTGCGGGGAAGTTGGACGTTGGTGGGGTACACTTGCTGAGCAGAATACATGGCAGATGCAGAAGAAGGATCCTCAGAGTCCCAGATGGCTTTCGTCTGAATGGGATGGGCAGGGCGGAGCTGGAACATTATGAGGGATTATTGAGGAAGTATGGGAATGATCCAATGGGGTAGGAGAAAAAGGTCGTTGAGGAGGCTGTCCGGTGAACGTTGAAACAGGCGGTGAGTCTGGGAGGTTACCGAGGACGGTGAAAGTTCTTATACTCATCAAAGCGCCATTTGTAGCACAAAGATATGTTGAAGACAGGGACCTACCTTCTTGCGCATTTGGTCAATCGTTTGTTGGTGACAGTTTAGGCAACTCCCGCCTCGCGTCGCTCAGATAAACTCTTGTACATACACACAATCTTGGTAGCCATCACGACGTCCCTGGACCCTTGTTCTACCTTTAGTTCCCCCTTTCAGTCTCTCGCACCCATGGTTGTTTTCTGTGGCTTGTCCTGCAAGTACAATGACACCACGCACGCGGCCCGCTTACTCCAGTGGCCGCCACTCTGATATGATATGACTCATGCCACGCGTGCTCGAGGCTTGTCAGAAGTCCCTTCAAATGGTATGCCTTGTTGATCTGCACTACGAGTATGTGCCAGCCATGTTGCCCAATATTGATATCCTTTTCCACGTGTTCCTCTGGGGTTCTGAGCCCATCTTGTGGCGATGGCTAGGTAATAAATGCGTTCCCAAATGGAACATGCAGCTCAAGGTTTGTAAAACTCATTAAGATGAAGCTAGGACTGCCCTGACTATACCCGATCCCTACGGATGCATGTCTCGATTCGATAACGCAACCAACTACCGCATCCATGAGGAATCACTGAACCAGTCCAGTCCGGAAAGAACGGTTTTACAGAGGCGTAGTGAGTCCTACCATGTTACACATCCGCTCCAAGTCCGGGATCTGATGAGACACTCTCGTGCACGTGTCCATTCTCCAGGTTGTGCTCCATTCTAGATTACTCCTCGTGTCTACGCATGTCCCTGGGCGTGCGTTGTCACAAGCTCTAGAGTTCCCTGCAGGCAGACTTGTGGACGCCACGCTACCAACCGCATGGTCGGAGATTGCTTTCAAGTGAAGCCATGCATCGACACGGCCTCCGGATCTTCCCTCCATCGTGTTTCCCGGTAACTTGACATCACGCAATTGCATTGCGCCGTGAACACGAGCTGCCACACACCATGAGCATGATATAGACGGCCGCCGAATTTTTTTTTCGCCAGGTCTGTATCAGTTACCTCATCGCGTCTGAATTCAATGTGAGGTACGCTCAACTGTTTTTCCAGACGCTTCAAGTACGCAATCGCGTCCAATGGACGTAAGTTCTTTGACCTTCAAGTGGGTACTTGTTATGCAGCTCCGTTATCACCCGAACGTTTACCATAAGTCTCATCCGCCCTTTGCCCATCCTGGTCTAAGCTTTCAAATGGGATCCACACGTCATGTGCCTAAATTTTGCCAACTTGTCTTGTGCGAGACTTTTGGGGTCAGCAATCCACAAATACAAGTCATCAATCATTCTTTGCAATGACGCATAAGTCCAAATGAGGGAAAGCAGCTTGGTAAGGGTCCGGTCTTTCGAGAGTTGGGCGCAATTAAGCGATGGAAAATGTACTAATGGAGTCTAGCGGCACGCCGGCGCACGTTGTTGCCATGATGAATCGACCTACTGCGGCAGAATACACGGGTGATCACGACAAAACGTGGGTCCACTCCATAGAAGTAGGTATCCTTAATTGAAGAGCTTCCGCGGGGTGCCTTGGGGACAATTCCGCGGGCCCGATAAGATCGAAATCCACCTAGGAGTGGTTGAAGTCATATAAGCGTAGGACACCCGCTCACCTAATACGGACATGTGGGGTCACGGTCTTGTTCTGTGTTATTACGTGAATATACAGGAGTAACGACACCTTGCAACACGACACACAAGTACCTAGTATCTGCAAGCGTCAGTAGATAGGACTGTTTTTGACGTAGTGATCAAGCAAGGAAAAACGGGATCTACCCATGGTTGCATTGTCGATAGTCTCCCTATCAACAGGCCGTCTCCTGTAACTCAATCGAAGGACAGGAATAAATGATTAACATCACGGCCACATTTTCTTCGGTGCACAACACTCTTCTCCGACTCTTGGTGGCTATTAAAATTGGGCTCAACTCTGCCATGGCCTCAGGGTATTTATTAATTTGACTCAGATGTGATCCAGTGGTGAGCTGACGAATACCTACGTTGATAGTCAGATGCATCTCTCATCTTTCTCCTGTCCCCGCTCGACAACATGATGCACGCACTGGGGAAAGGGAGACAGCACGGAGGGTAATGCCATGCAGGCTTCACTGTCAAGTTTCTGAGACTGGCACTAAGTAAGGCACGCATCTGTGGGGAAGGCGCGAATGATGCTCATTACACAAGTTTCAGCCTGAGGTGTAGGCGTGAGCGTCATGCCCGCGTGACAAGTTCGCAAGGCGCCATGTTACACGTGACGCACTGCCGCTTTCTTGCGCAGACAACTCGATCGGAGATAGTACAGGTGATATACTTTGTGGTTGGGTCAGTGTTGCGTTGTGACCGCCGCCATCTCAACTGAGATGGCGCCGTCGTTATGCGCGTTATGCTATCTACGGTAACAGTGCGGTTCAAACGGAAACGAACAAGTAGCGAATGAATGGATTTTATATCGTACGAAAGAGTCCGTTGTCAGAAAAGAAAAGGGTGACTGCATTAGCCCTAACATCCATGACCCTCTGTGACATTGAGAATTCTAGAGGGCCCATGGAAAGGAGATTCCCCATTGGTCGGACTCGCCAACTTCCCAATGAAAATAGCACCGATCGCCCCACGATATAGTCATCTCTATCACATCCCCGAGAACTTGCATTGCATTGTGTTGCATTATGGGAAAGTAATGAATGAGAGACAATTTCTCGATTCAAAAAATAGTCTCGTGACAGATTGGAGTGTCAAGATACCGAGTCAAGCAGGGCAGGCACGGTGTATAAATCGAGAGGAAAATAATTTCGCAAGCTTATAGGCTGTTTTTACACTTACAACTGATGGAAAGGTTTGGATGTAGGAGACTACGTCATGAACGGACTGAAGGAGGACTCGGCATCAGTCCTATTTAGTCTCGGAAAGCCAGAGAGTCTGAGGTTGAGCGGATCCATCGCAGGGTCAGGTGAAGAGGTGCAAAACGGCTCGCAAGTATTGTATCGAACGACACGAACTATCTCGTGAGGGTAGTATCTTTCCTAATAGGACAGAAAAATACAAAAGTTACTGGTAAGTGATCACGAGCGAAGATCCGTTGTCCGAGACAGAGGTCAGAACTTGGGTCTGCTGGAGGTCAATGAGGGTGGCATTAACGAGCCATAGTTCGCATTCGGGCCGGTAGCATGGGCATCCGTGAAGGTAACAGTACCGAAGTTGGCAAAGGGAACAGGAGAACCACCCTGATTGTAATCTTCAACGATCCATTCTGCGTCCTGACCACATAGGGGAGTATTAGAAGTAGGACTATCGATCACAACCTTGCCGGTAGTTAGGTTCTCGATTCGTACAGTGCCGGAAGTTGCGTTCGAAGCGGTGACACTAAGTCTGATGACATCTCCAGCAGACATGCTGAAGTTTGAGAAAAAGATGAGAGGGGCGGGAACCACTCATACCAGGCTGTCCGAAAAGGGAACAGTGAGATAGGTATGGTCACATGATTCAATACCTCCTCACCACTATATGTAGCTTGATTGTTCCCAACGGTGAGTATGACACCGGTCTGGAGAATAGCACGTTGGCAAGTGTCGCCATCGATGCCAACCTCAATCGAAGGGGTGGGAACCGTGAACGTCCCGGTTACATGGTTGAACGCTCCCTGTTTAAACAAGACGGTGAGGTCGAGTGCGACAACCGAACAGGGAGATGTTACAAACACCATCATCGGACCAGACGGCACCAGCCCAATTTGAGCTGTATACTGGGTTGGACTGAGTGCTATCAGGCTGCTCGACATGGTTGTTGGGCAGGGATAGTTGGCTCCTCACCACGACGGGCAACGCGGGCACCTAACCCAGAGGGTAGAGCTAGAACCACAGGAGCGAGCAACAAGCCACTGAAAATGGCAACGCTGAAGAGCTGCGTGACGGATAATGCAGGTCCGGCGTCGAAAGAAACTTTGAACTTTTATGCATTCTGCTAAGCGCCGATTCGAGTTCGCGATATGCTGTACAATGCCTTGGAAATTGTATGCCAGGGCTTGCCGACAGACTTTCGACCATTCATAAGAGCCGATTTGGAAGCGTCGCACCTAATTTTTAGAAAACGTTGTCCACAAAATGGTGGTACTTACTGTAGCCTTCTGTATGGAGGCAACGGCCGAGGGGGCCTGCGTTGCGCGTTATCGTTGCCAGAGTCAGCAGTGCGGCCGGGGTGTGTGTTACGGCCCGAGATTTGGCAATGGCGGCGGTTGGATTAGGCAAACGTCCGGGCCGGGACTCGCCATCGAGACTATCAAAGTATACTAGTGCATGAAAAGAAAGAAGACGCACAGCATTGCTGCTGTGCTGTCTACGTCCCGTAACCAACACCCATGTCCAATTGCAAGGCCCTTCGTCAAAGCTAATCACACGGATCCATCATTTACAGCGTCTGCTCGCAAATTTTCCTGATCAGCTGCCTCTGAATCCGGTTGAGTCCACATACTATTTCGGGCTCGATGCAGAGCATGTAGATAGAGAGGAAGAGATGTGGTATGTGTTCACGGTTGATATCATTCCACATTATCTTGATCACTCAGAAAAGGGACCAGATGACGCATTGGTGGCTGCAGCAGATGGGGAGGACATTTGGCGTTACATCAACTTGATTATTTGATGCTACATTTCGTTCGTACAGTCTTGACCAACCCGCGTTACGCGTTACGCGTTGCCATCGTTAACAACGGCCTGGTCTGACCTGCGTTACACCTAAAATATTGGCAACGAACCCCCCGTTATGGCGTTATATTTAGCAACGCAACACCCCCTGCGTTATGTGTTACGCTGCCTCCATACAGAAGGCTACGGTAAGTACTTAGTGATTGAACATCTAAATTTAGGTTTTATTCCTTATCCACACAAGTACCCGAACACAAGGGCACGTAAGTCGCAAGATTGCAAAGGAGTAAATAAGTTGTTGTTCATAAACCATGACTCTCCTGACTCGGGGCTTCGCTGGGAAGCTGCGAGTCCTTTAAGTGGAAGGGCAGCCTGCGACCTATGCTAGGGCCAACAGCTGGCACACCTCGTGGGCCATCGTAGACGCACTGGTCGTTTTGTAAGCCCCATCAACGAAGTCCTTGATAGCATGCTTAGTCCGGGCAGAATATTTGCGGTTGACGCGCGCTGTTTTTGACGCAGCCCTCGCAATGAGTTCACACGCTAGCCAAGGCTTCGATGACACATAGATCATACGCTGACTGGGCCAGACCATGGAAACAATTACCAGGTAAACTAAAAGTGTGGAGTGGACATCCGATGGACCACATGAGCGACGTAATCTAGGTTTCAAAACTGTACAAGCAATGCCGTATTTGGCATGACTCGATGTAACGATGCAGACACGGTAGGTTGTATAAATGGGAATACGTGGTCAAGCAAGATAGCTTCGAATAGGGTATATAGTGCCAGACCCCACAATACATCACGCTGCTAAATGTCTAACTCATTCGTATTGGATCGTGACGGATGATCCATCAGTTGAGACAGAGGTCAGAATTTGGTTGTTCTGGTCAATGTCCATGGTGGTAGCACCAGAGGGGGTATAGGCCGAATTCTGGTTGGCTTCCGCGTTTGTAAATGTAACAGTGCCAAAGTTGGCAAAGGGAACAAGAGCACCATCGACTTTGTAATCTTCAACGATCCATTCCACGTTCTGACCACACAGAGCAGCGGAAGAACTCAGGTTTTCAGACACAGTCTGGCCAGTGCTCAGGTTCTCGATCGTGGCGGTGCCTGTAGTCGTGGACGTAGCGGTGACAGTGAGTTTGATGTTATCTCCAGCAGAGATGGTGAAGTCTGAGAAGCCGACGGAAGGAGCAGGGTACCACTCATGCCAAGCTGTTCGAAAAAGGAATACTAAGATGGGTATGGATATATGAGTTGACGCCACCTCACCGACATATGTAGTTTGACCATTTTCGACGGTGAACGAAACGCCAGTCTGAAGAATAGCAGTTTGGCAAGTATAACCATCGATACCAACCCAGGCAGCGGCAGAAGCCCCAACCGCACCCGAAGGGGTGGGGACGGTAAACGTCCCGGTGACGGAGGTGAAAGTGTTCTGTCAAACCAACACAGTAGAATTGAGTGCAATCACAGACAAAGGAAGATGCAACGAACACCAGTTTCGTTCCAGACAGCACCAGCCCAGTTTGTGCTATATACTGTGTTAGACACAGCGTTACTAGACACATTGTGAATGTCGCTGGGTTGGGAGCTTCGGAGCCCACTACCATGAGCAATGCGAGCGCCTAACCCAGGAGCAGCTAGAGCCGCAGAACTGAGCAGTAAGCCACTGAATAGGACAACGTTGAAGAGCATGACGGATGTATGAGAGCAGAGGTTATGAAGTCAATGAAGCTTTGGAGTCGAAAGCTTATATTTCTGAACTTCATACGGTCTGCTCAGCCCCCAATACGTGTTTGTAGGGCGGGCACGTGGTGGCGCACTCTTCCTTGACTAGTCATGGTTACTGATTTCGAGGCCACGCCTTGTGCAGCGGAGTGGAGCATCATCATGATACCGCATAGCCCAGCAACTCCAGGCATATGGTCGATGCTGGTCTGCTTCATTGATGGTCACAATCGACTTCGGCAGAGGTAGACGCTGTCATCGGCCACATGAGACAAAACCTTCTGTGTTTGTTACGGGAACGAAGGCATTTGTCGGACAGCAGCCTATGTATAGTTAGCACTGATCCTGTTCGATGATGGCATCACCTACCAAATCAAGTAGATGTGAACCTCTGCGACGGAGTCGGCTTGGCATTATATTACTCTAGAAATATGCATCAGAAGGCTTGTCAATGAAAAAAAAGTCAGATGATAGCCTTAAATACACGAAAAGAGACGCGGAAATCCGTTGCTTTAGTCGATGTGTATCTCACATTCACTCCGGTGTCCAAGAAAGAACCCTTCTCGTGTCTAGAGCGCGCACCACAGTGGACCGCATATGGTCATCAAGAAGAAAAAAAGGATAAATATTTGGAAATAAAGACACTGCAAGAGAGCACACGAAAAGAGACATGGAGAAAGTGACCAGCACATCGCATCCGACTTACACATACTTGCTTACACATACTTGACGGTGGCGGACGAACCCTCGATCGAAACAGAGGTCAAAACTTGGCTGTTCTGCTTCATGTTGACCATCGTGGCACCTGAGGGTGTGTAACTTCCAACACCCGTCGTTTCGGCGTTCGTAAAGGTGACCGTGCCAAAGTTGACAAACGGCGTGAGACTTCCACCTTGCTGAAAATCCTCGACGATCCACTCCGCATTTTGCTGGCAAAGC
>JBBPLJ010000189.1:3071-28201 GCA_038089715.1 Veloporphyrellus conicus
TATGGAAACGGACTGGACAGGGCATCCGAGACAGAAGAGTCTACAGGCGATGGCGACAACGACGAGGATGTCCCTACACAGAAAAAGGTGAGTAGTGTGACATCCTATCTGATCAAAAAATGAAGTCAACGTCCATTTTTTTCAGCATAATAATGCTCGGGCAAGCATCATGGCCTTCTTGCAGGATCAAAGCGAGGAAGAATGAAATATGAATGAGAAGCAATATATGATATGCCAAGGAGTATATGTCTTCACGTTCTGGCAGACCAGCTACTACATTGAAAAAGTCAGTACCCAAGAATTTCGACACCAACTTGATGCCTGCAAAGTATAATAAATATTCTTCACATAGATGAAATCTGATTCTGTCTTAACGCACCCCTAACTGTTGATTAACCGTTGGTAGTTTGCAAGTTCCGTGAGTAGTAAGCGCAACATGCACAATCAAGGCCTTGGTGTCAGTTGTGTTCATCCTGCCCGGATTGCTTTCTCACCCAGACTTTCTTACTCTTCTTTCCCGTCGCACGCATTTCTCAGCTTCTCATCCCAGGCTACAGCTGAGCTGTTTCCGTCCCGAAGATCCATACGTAAGGAGCAATTCAACTGTATTAACATCATAATACTTTTCCTGTGAATTTCATTTCCTCTTGACGAAGAAAATTAACTCGATCCGACATTTATCGTGCGCGCCGCACTCCGGCTAGTGTGAACGGTTCACAACTAGGTCTCTGTGAACTGCAGGTCGACGTACTCATTCCGCTCCAGCACTGCGCAGGTAGAAAAAAAAAGGTCCTTCTGCATGTGTACTGCATAAACATACACAACATACACCATTCATTTCGATGATAGAACTCCCCCGCGACGTTCCTATCGTTTCTAGTTCGCATTTGGCCCCAACTCTAGCTTAATCTGTCAAGACAACCATCTCAGAATGCCCCTATCTGAGAGATTGTCGTTGGAGGGTACAACTTACCTTTGACACAGTCTCCTCTATTTCCTCCCCTAGTAACTTTGAGAGCCAGCATATGCCTTCGCTGGCTATGAAGCAGCACGCGTTACAACCTCTCGCGGCAACGGATCGCAATGTCTTCGCTGCGCAAGCCTCCAGGGTGACCTTGCACGGTTTATCTTGTAGTGCTGCAAAGGTTTCCTCTAGAAAGATTTCCCACCACCTGAGTGCATGCCTGTCGAAGACCATGTATTTGGGCATCCCGCCTTTTGAACGGCCACAAGGTTTACAGCACATGCTATCGCACTTGTTGCACCATCCCGGCCATCGGCCTAAAAACCAGGCAGAGTCCCCATCGTACCAGGGACAAAAATCGATCCAGGATAGATCGTTCAGCGCATACACAGCCCTTGTACATTCCTGGTGGTAGGCGTACAGGGAAAGTAGATCGGCCGATTGAAGCTCTTGGGACCACATCAATTCGGTGAACGACTGAGTCAACGTGTACTTTGCGGCGAGCAAGCTCTCTTCCTGCAAACATAGTCGTCGCGCTATCGCAAAGCATTTCAAAGGCTCCACCGCGAGGATTTCGGGGTCCGAGAATGCTTGGCGGGCTTTCTTCTCGGCATCATCGAGACAGTACTTTCTGGCTGCTTCAAAGATGTCCAGAGCATCCTTGACCATCCATATTTTGGGGTCGTCCGTCAATGTGCGTGGATAGCAGAAGCGGAGGAGTGAATCGAGGACCCTGCTATGCTCCGTTAAAGGAATGACCGCGAGGCCATCCCTGATCTCTTGATCCTTGGTTGGGGAATATCGAAGAGGCCTTTGAAGAACGGGGATGCAAGAGAAAGGAAGAGCTTGAAGATGCGAAAATCGATGCCGTCGGATGAGCGTAGAATAACGTCTGCATCTGCGTGGTCAAACGGCGCCTTAGCATGGATAGAATTAGCCATTGTTTCACTGGCAGATACCTATGGCCACAATCAATAATATGACGGGTGATGGCGAGATTGAAACTCACTGCGAACCGAGGAAAAGAAATAGAGTGCCACACTACCCCTCTCCCGTGCTATGGCGTCATTCAACATACCGCTCAGACAGAGACCAAATGACGTTGGCCGGTTATCGTCCTTCACTCTCACCAAAAATGTACGAACGGAAAATTTAGACCACTTTCAGCGGAAGCCATTTGAAAAGATCGCGCATCGCTCCACCTAGACAACGTCCGAGTCAGGCCCGTCATTTATGAAATGCCATGTGCATGGGAAATAGGGGTATGAACGAAAACGAGCCTTTTATCGTTCGCATAACACATGTAGCACATTGGCGGTCTAGTTAGAATGCAAGCCCAAAAAAAATCAGCTCTTTCAAGGCTGTGCCCATGGAGCAATCAGAACTCCAACATAAACTCAGTCTTGGAGAAACATTAGAATTCAGAAGAGGGATTTCTCCATGCAATGATAATAATGAGTACCCTGGATACGACCCTCTAAGTCCTGTGTTTTAACGCTTCGAAAGGTCTTGGCCACGGATGTTTCTACAGTTGCCGCGCATGGCTTGTCTCGCAGCGCCTAGGGAGTTTTCTCTATAAAGTCATCCACAATTTGAGTGATTGTTGCTCAAACAACTTGTTTCGAAAGACCCTCTGGCGATTGAGGACAGCGACAGTCGGATCCATTGATTTTTTTCCCCAGAGAGCCATGCGCAACCTTGACTGCTTTCGTAGTGAAATTTAAATCGACGAAAGATTATTACTTGATACATAGATGGCATCGCTGCATCCTTGCGCAAGGAGCACGAACAGATCGCCTACGATGATCAAATCGATCTCTTCGAACCATCCATGGATGAGTGGCTGCATTAGCGCGTACTTGACAGCAAGTAGGGTCGACTCCCGTGCCTGCAAGGATGCCGGGACGCGGGAGAGCCTAGAGCATTTTCCTCTCGATGATGCCAAGGGGGATATTTTCTAGCTGCCTCGAGGCTATCCCCTTGAATGCCTCCAGCTCTGAGTCTTCAGCCAAGGTGAATAGATAGCAAAAGCGAAGGAGACAATCGAAAGTCTTGCCGTTCTCAGGCATGCAAACTATCGCGAGACCGCCTTTGGTTTCCTGGGCTTCGCTCGTTTCGGCGGGTTGGGGGGACTCAAATTGTGTTTCGAAGAAGGGAGATGCCAGGGAAAGGAATAACTTGACAACACGAAAGTCAATATCGTCCGATGAGCGCAAGATAACATCCGCCTTTGCGTGATCGAAGGACGCGGTGGCACAGTACGTGGAAGTGGTTATTGTCGCGAATATCTGTAGACAAAGGCGGTTACGGTTCATTAAATCGTTAAGAACAATGACGTTGCAACTCACTGAGATGTTTATTGTGCAAGGGTGAGTGAAGCGAGGTGGGCCAAAAATTTATAGTCAGTCAGGATGAACCACGAGCATCCCACCTGGCTTCGGAGAATCAAGGTGTCCCCATGAGAGCGCTGCCCTTGATTCGATATCGGTTTTTCGACAGCACATTTTAGGTAAAGTAAAAGCCAGACGCTCGGGGAGGAGCCGTGTGGGATATTGAAGCACAGTAGACTCGGTGGAGACGCGAGACGCGTGACGTAGTGTATTTACGGAACGGGAGTCGCGACTCGCCCTCGAATCAGTCCACGACGACACGGAATGGGCGACCTATTCGTCGAGTGCCCCATCCATCTTGATGCGGTTTCTATCCAAGATGTCCTCGTTTTCAAATGCGGTATTTTCATGAATCTGTTTTAGTTCTGCTTCCGTGATTGCTGATGGGACGCGTTTGGTTTTTGTTGATAGGCCACGGATTTTGTGAGCCATGTTTGGAAGAGCATTTTGCTCATCATAGACAATCGGGTCATCCACTTTCATGCCCTACGTGTCGCCAGCCCGTCAGACGCAAAGAGGCTTTCCCTGTCTTTCTTACCCCTGCCCAACCCGGGTCCTCCCGCAGTAGCCAGCCGGCGACGGTTGAGGCTTCTCATACACGATTGGTTAGAGAGCTCAGGGAAGCAAAGGCAGCGCACGCAAATTGCTCAGGACGATTTGTTGATCTACAGAATGAAATAGATGCTTTACGACAGCATGGTGCCTACCATAACCAAACGATACAACATCTTCGCGATCGGTATGACCTGCTAGAGGAGCGCCTTGCAAAGGAGGCAGAAAAGTCTGCTCGCGCGAAGGAAGAGAACAATCAAATGCAAGAAACAGTGGCAAAGCTACAGGCTGAAAATCAGAAAACATCCAGAGCTCTGGAGCAGGCGTTACAAGAGGCACAGACACAATTTGATCGAGCGAAACAATTCCAGGGTTACCTCGAGCGATATAAACACGAGGTAGTTCGTTCACCATCATCTCTATCTCGAAGCTCACAACCCGTAGCGCACTCTTCAAAAGAAGAAAAAGAAGGCAATAGACAATGCCAACTATCGCCTACAACCCAAGAAAGAGGATGAGTCATTGATGGTGGTTGATGCAAACGCCCCGGACACCCTACGTCAAAATGAACCCGACTTTAGATGGCTAGACGAGGCTTGTGAAGTGAAGGGTGACCAGATTACTATAGCAAGTGATGGGGATATGGAGCTCGAGGAAGGAAGTGAAGACGAAGCTCAACACAGTGATCACGATACCAAGGGAAAGCAAAGGGTAAGCCGGAGTGGCCTTGAAGGGGGAGGTACTGCTGATAGTATGTGATACCCACTGCGACTTCAGGAGGATCAAGTACTAGGGCCGTCTCTGAAATTTCCATCTGACTGGAATCTTGGACTAGAAACATTCATCAAGCCATCATCTGGTACCACTCGGAAGCGAAGTAGGCAGGTGGGAGGGAGTAAAATTGTCAAGGTGAAAATGCCAGTGGGGACCAGAGCCCATAAACCGGTCGCAGGTCCATTGGTGATTGACAGACAGGGTCGTGTCAATGGCCCCGTTGCTCTTGGTTCCAGACAAAAGCTCAATTCGAAAAATTGAGACAGTGCTAGTCACACGGTGGGAGTCATGCAGTTCTACAGATTCAACCCAATGCGTTTGCTTATACCGGAATGTATGTTATCGTGTCGCAGCTCAAGTGTATCACTAGTGCCACATTTTCATTCAGTCAAGTATCTACAAGATAAATTATCTTCCTGGGAATCATTCCTGTGTACTTAGAACTCACTATGCGCTGCACTGCTGGTGACTAAACTGGAACAGTACTTACTAGCTACCTTTGCACGGCTTGTCGTCTGAATAGATTCAAATGGAACTTACCTCCCACACTACACCATCAGGTACATCCAAGCGGCCTGCAGGATACCGCCAGATACACTGATCTATGAGACAGGTTTTCTCTTACCCTCTATCCATTCTGCACCTCCCTTCTTTACGTGAGATTACCTAGCTTCCATAACAAAACAACTGAAATGAACGTTACACCAGGGAGCAGCCAACTCCTAGCACCAACAGCCTCTTCGCCGATCACTGGACTCGGCTGATCCTCTCATATGCACGACATCGTCGACTCTTTACCCTTCGCGTGGAGGATGCCGAAGCCCCCGGAAGTGATTGGGATGAAATACTACGCAATGAACGAATAAATCGTGAGTCACTCACCGGCCCGATGGGTGTTTATCCTACGTGAAATGCCCTAACCGCCTGGGTTAGGTCGCGTGCTCCCTTCTTATCTCTCATCGCTGCTTGCCACGCTCGTGTCGAAGAACGTGGCCTCTTACGAGCCTGCTAAACAGACACGATCTGTATTGCTGCTCTGGAGACAACCCGAAGAATGGGCCGAGGCTCTACACGCCTGGGTGATCCTCGCTGTCCCCTCTTTCTTTTTCCATGCGCGTTGACCCTTCTTCAAAGGCGACGGCTTCGGGACAATTGAACACGATACTAACATTTTACGAAATAACGGATCCGCCCGTCCCGTCTCCCCTCTCTGGGTTACCCGTTCCGCTTCTGCGCAGAGCGATCAACTTCCTCGTACGCTCAGGACGGGCTCAACTCATTGGAGTTGCTGATGGTGAGGGCGTGAGGCTGTTTGCAGGAACGAAATGATGCATGTTGTCGAACGAGTTCCTAATCGCATTCCCCGTATTTCCAAGTAGCGTTTACGTTGTTTAATTCTCTTGAACTATGTCAGTGAAGTTATCACTATTCTATAGTCGGCAAATGCCGAGAGACTACATAGTACATTTAATTAAGGTTTCAGCCACACTCATCAGAGACTGGAACGACTAAACTAGCGGACAGTCCACCACTCTTGACAGCGACAAGATAACGCTGAGACGACGACCGCCATGGCAAGTCCGGTTTCCAGACTAAATTCTCCCCATTCGAGTGCTGACCACTTTGCTCAGGCCGAACAAAAAACAGCCCCAACCAACCCCATGAAAGAGCTCCGGATCGAGAAGCTCGTCATCAGTACGTTCACGTTCATCTATCTATAACAACCAGACGCGACAAGCGCTAATCACTCTCAAAACCCAGATATCTGTGTCGGCGAATCAGGCGATCGCCTCACCCGTGCCTCCAAAGTGCTGGAACAACTGACCGGCCAAACACCCGTGACCTCCAAAGCGCGGTACACTGTCCGCACGTTCGGCATCCGTCGCAACGAAAAGATCGCGGTGCACGTCACCATCCGCGGCCCAAAAGCCGAAGAAATCCTCGAGCGCGGGCTCAAGGTGAAGGAGTACGAACTCAGACGAAAAAACTTTTCGGACACGGGCAACTTTGGATTTGGGATTCAGGAGCACATTGATCTCGGCGCGCGGTATGACCCTGGTATTGGTATCTTCGGGATGGACTTTTATGTCGTCATGGGGAGGCCGGGGATGCGTGTTGCAAGGAGGAAGGAGCGCAAGTCTCGAGTTGGCTTCCCACACCGTGTCAACAAGGACGACACGATGTCCTGGTTCAAGCAGAGGTTCGACGGTATCATCCTGGTGAGCTCCGGGCTTTGCCACGTAGATCGTTGGGACGTGATTAGACTGATGCTCATTTTTAGAAATAAATGTATTCTCCTTGCTCGCCTCCCTACGCAGCTCCTTATGAGCAACTCGCCCCTATGTATGCGCGGCACTATATGACTACACCTATGTGCAACTGCATGCTTTCGACATCGAAATGCATTATTTTTTTCCTCAGAATGAAATTAGTTTACCGATTGTGCAACGAGTCGGATGCGTTATATCCTCAAAGACAGTGATGAAAGTCTCCATCCATATTATTCTGGGTGAAGCCCAAACGCTCCTCACAAGTTTTCCCCAGGTTATGAGACATTTCAGAGGACCGGATTGATGTTGGGCTTGCAGTCCGTTGTTTTGAGTTGAACGCGTAGACGGAGACAGATGGGAGACGCGTGGTAAGAGGTCAGACTACTGGTCTATATCTTAATACTACAACACGGGACTTTTCTTTTCAGACAGAGCGGAGCGGATCTCGACGTCGACGTCGGTGATATCGTATTTTACAATAATCTCCCGGCGCTCGTAAGCTACGACAACACCATCTTCGCCTGAGAGCATCACGCCGATCCAGAGGATGATGAGGGCGGGAAATTCCCGATGCGGACGATGTCGATGCTAGCCCACTTCACCCCCATCAGATCCAGAAGGGCGGAGACCCCGTGAGCTAGGTTGTCTTTCCAGACTTCCTTGAACGGGCGGTTGCCGACGGGGTGAAGCTTCTTGCGCTGCGGATAAGCCTCTGGGCCTCTGGACGCCTCCCGTGGAATGTCAGTGTGAGCGACCAAGAGCAGGGCAGGGGGTAGGCCGGCGTAGTAGAAGTCGGCCTCCATCTTGGAGGGACAGGAAGAGCTGTGCGGCGGGGATATCCCCCTTGGCGGACCGGGAATTACTGCTGGGACTGTGACCCGAGGAAGTGGTCATGAGGGAAGTAGAGAGACGAGCGATGGTGGGGCAAAGACAACTTGGGTTACTTTTGATTACTCCTGATCTACGGTCCGCCTATCTATTGTACTGTACAGCCGAATGTCTTACTAATATCTATGGCCCCAGCGAGAGGGGTCATGTTCGGCGAACAAAGCCGAGTGCAGCTTATAATCACACCAAGGAATGAAAGGAAATGCAATAGTGTGTATTGAACAGGTTTGACTGCCTCCTGCCAATGCGCGCGTTCCATCCAACAATTACCTGGCCTCTGAAAAGCCTCACGCAGGACAACTCAATTATGCATCGAAACACTGAACGCAATTAACAACATTCAGTGCACGCCCTAGTCATAACAATATAGATAATTGAACAAGATAGTCACCCCCCAGTCAGCAGTCACGACCTCGCGCAGTCGTACCATCTCCATCTCAATACCCTCATCTTGGTGTCCACTTCACCATCCACCACCATCCTCGCGTCGTCCACAGGGTCTTGGGTGGCACCCTTGACGACGATCGTGTCCTTTTCAAACCCAAAGTCGTTATCAAAAATGTCTGATCGTAGGACGCGCACGGTCGGTTTAGGAATTGGATCCGCACAAGGTATCGACAGGGACACCGACGACGGCGCGCCAGTCTCCTTGCCCTTTGATGGCAAGTCCTGGGGTGTGGATGTGGGCGTGCTAGACTCAGGAGGGTCCGTCGTAGTCTTATTTTTAGGGCCGCTTGGCTGCGGCGGGTCATGGGTAGGTGTCTTCTCGCCCTCTGAGGGCTCAACCAAGCCTGGTTGGGGATCAGTATCCTGTATTTTTGAGGCAGCGTCTGCTGCTGCTGGTATCGACGGACGAGGTGTAGATGCGTCCAAAGAAGACGTGTCACCGGGGTCTTCAGGTGGCCCAAGCACGGACAGCGTGTATCTCGTCTTCCCTCCTTCATGGGTGTCCCAGGTGACGAGGTAAGTGTCTGTTGTGCTTTCGAGCACAATTCCTCGTGGCGACTCATCAGGATAATCCATTTCCACGTCACCGTCCGCTTGGCTTTCCCGGGCCACAGCGATCTTCCGACGCTTGGATGACGGTGGGCCGACTATCGACTCTTGGTGAAGATGAGGGAAGAGCGCACACTGTACCACTCGTGCATCGTATTTGAATCTACATGCAGGCTAGATAAGTCGGGGATTGAGGTGATGTGTAATTCGTAAACACGTACCCGACCCCCGTTTTACTCTTTCTCTGATCGGGAACACCAAAGGAGATCGTCATCGCTTGCATCTTCTTCGCTTCCTCGGCGATTGCGGTCACCTCACTTAGCCCCGCCTTTTTCATCTCCGTAAAGTCAACGTTAAGCCTTCGCCTCTTTGGCGTATTGGTCACGTCAAAGAGCGGAGGAGATGGCGGCGGAGGAAGACCTAGGACTTCAGCGCGACGTTGCGCATACTCTGCCAACCGCTGTGCACGGTTGCGAATCCCAAGACCAGGAGCGACATGGGCTTTTTGCTGAAGGGACGAAGGATGCGTTAGTTGGGAACACATCAATGATGAGCACAAACCTCGGCGACATCAACACTAATGACCTCGAATGCACTCCCGTCATGACCCCATCCCCATCCACAACTGACACACCCTCTGCCATCATCCTCAGCTTCTTCGAAGCTCGTCATTCGGCCCGCACTATCGCCACGCCCTGCGTTCTCTTCGCCATAGAACGCCTCGCCCCATCCACCAATGAAACGGCTCGCCCAAACGCCACCCGCATAACCAGGTGGCTGAGGATCGTTACCCGAGGAAGACGTGGAAGGCGCCGAGGAAACCGGTGGTGGCAGAGGTGTATTGGTACGAGTGCGAGGACCGCTCGCGGTTCCGTTCACGTGGCCGTTGGCACTTGTACCATTTATGCCAACGCGACTATCGCTTTGCCCGCTTTTGACGGCTCCAGAGGCAGAAGCCAGAGTGGGCACGAGTGCGAGTACCACGCGTATCGTTCGACCTTCCTTCTTTGCTCGAGTGATACCGCTCCACGTCAGTAGGCCAGCATGCACGGCGCACTGAATGACGTCGGAGTCATCTGTGTAGACACGGCGTCGCGAGAATGAGTATATTGACGGAGTGTAGGGGAAAGGCGGTGGAGGAGGCAGCCCACCCCCCCAAAGTCGGAATTTCTGAGGTCTTGCAGGTGGTAGAAAAGACGGTGGAACGAGAACTGTAAGGCGGAGTTCAGTGGGTATTTGAGGTGCTGCAGGGGTAGGCTGAGGTGTGGAAGTGTGTACCAGGGAGCCTGAGCCAGGGCCAGCCTCTGTCAATTTGGCTTCGACTGGCTTATCCTCTTCAACGACAGGCGTAGGAATCCATTCCGGGAAATAGTAAGGAAAGGGGGTCCGTGGCCAAACATATGTTCCAAGGCTGACGAACGACTTTTTCTCTCTTTCCTTCCTGGCTTTCGTGAGTTCCTCGGCGCTGGGAATACGTTCGAGCATCTCCAGCCGCTCGCGTTCCAGAATCTCCAATCTTTCGCGTTCAAGCAGCTCGAAACTCTCGCGTTCCAACCTCCCGAGACGTTCGCGCTCCATGATATCCAGTCCCCCGAGTCTGTCGCGCTCCAATAGCTCATTGATGTCCCTTTGAAGCATCTCGAAGCGTTCCTTGGTTTCGAATCGTTCACGTTCCACATCTGTATGCTCGGCCTCGCGGTTTGTTGTGGCATTGATCGGCTCCCGCTCTCTGTCCATCGCAGCGGCTCTCTCGTGTTCCATGAGTTCTGATCGCTCCCTCTCACGCCTTTCCATCAACTCGCGGTCCGCTCCAGGCCCAATGGGACGTTCGTCACGTTCGCGCTCGGCCACAATCACATCGGGGACCTTCCTATCTTTGTCGCCCTCTCTTTCCCTGGACGAAGTTCCGTTGGTGCTGGCGGCCTCGAGTCCCCTTTCGCGATCCCGCTCCACCGCCTCTAGACGTTCACGCTCTCTCTCCCGCTCGAAGGCCTCCGCTCGTTCGCGTTCTGCCAAGTCGAACGGGTGAGGCCGCATGGGCACGCGTTCTCGATCTACAGGGCGCTCCAGAATGACCCTTTCACGCTCCAGAATAATGCGTTGTTCAGGAGGTATAGCGCGTTCTCGTTCATGCATGACACGATCGCGATCTCTGTCGTTGATAGTCATACGTTCCCTTTCGTGCAAAACTCTATCTCTCTCCGCCATTCGCTCCCTCTCCCGTTCGGGGAAGACGCGCTCTCTATCAGAGAAGATCATCCGATCGCGTTCATACATCGCCCTGTCTCGTTCGGCCATTGCGCGCTCCCTCTCAGCGAGGGAGATGCGCTCGTTGTCGCGTTCCGGGACGGATATCCTTTCTCGGTATTGTCGACGATCCATATCGCGTTCCCGTTCTCGTTCCCAAGTGAGTTGCCGTTCGCGTTCGTTGGTAAGCTGAAGTTCGCGTTCTCGAGGGTGATGATCGTGTACGAGGGGAGGAGGATGATGTGGGGCGGGGGCACCTGGTCCAGTCGTATTCGTACCAGAAAAGGATGGTGCGCCAGATCCCCCCATGTTCATCCCGTGGGGAGACGATATACGGGAGTGGGTGCGGCGCTCGCGGTCTCTCTCCCTCTCCCGATCGTGACCTCGAGGGGCCATCCCGGGTCCAGTTTCCGCTAAGCCAGCAACACGCTCGCGTTCACGCTGCATATGGATGTCCCGTTCTCGTAGCATCGGCATACTCTCCATCTCTCTCGGCACCAACTCACGTTCCATCATCCTCTCCCGTTCACGTACGGAGTGAATTTCCCTTTCCCTTTGCAGGGCGATGTCCCTCTGACTAAGCGGAATTACCTCGCGTTCGCGTTGGGGATGCATGCCTTGGTCCCGGGGTGGCTCTCTCGGCCGTTGGCGCTCCCGTTCCCGGTCTCTCATATAAGGAGCGCGCTCATGGTCATGATGGAAGCCATATTCAAGGTCACGCGTCGGATCCATGTCTTCCTCCCGAACCAAGTCACGTGAAGGACCACCCGCATTGGCTGGCATATCCCGTTCCCGCATCATATCTCGCTCCCGTTCGCGAGCCACAGCCATGTCCCGCTCATGCTCACGGGCTGGATCCCATTCGGGAGGATGCGCCTGGAATTGGCGTTGTCCCGGAAGCAGGGGAGGACCTTGCCTGTGTGGATGTGAAAAGGGAGGTGGATGTATGCGGTCCCTATCATGTGGCGGGCGTTCGTGAGGAATGGGTGGCATCCGATCTCGTTCATTGGGAGGCGGCATCCTGTCATGTGGAGGACCTAGAGGTATCCGATGGCTAGGTCCCGGAGACGACTGTTGTACTTGCGTAATTGTTCGCAGGGATGTCGGTGGCTGGGCGGGGGGTCCACGAGCGAGGGGTGACATTATATGCATATGGGATGAAGTGCGGTCGCGTTCATGAGGGGGAGGGATTGGTCGATCATGGGGAGATGGGAGGGATCGTTCATGGGGAGACGCAAGCGAACGTTCGCGGGGAGATGGCAGGGCCCTTTCCCTATCTCGCTCTCTGTCGAAAGGCCCACCCACAACACGATCTCTAGCTGCATGCCGAATAAAGTCCATATCTTCCTGTTGACGGTCGCGCTCACGCTGTTCCCACTCCTTTTCTCTCTCTCTCCCGGACTTGTAACTTGCGCCAGGGCTGGTGTTGGGGTGAGCAGAGGATGGGCCGTGCGCTGGGGCTTGGGGTTGGGTGACAGGCTTAGCCATTTGCTCGTCGGCATTTCGATTATCGAGGATAAGAACACCGGCAGCAGTCGTCAGCAAGGGCTTTGAAGGGGGAGAGTGGGCGGCTGTGGAGGAAGCAAGGCCGGAGTGAGTAACAAACAAAGGGTGAGGTCAAGAGGATGCACCGATGTTTGAAGGCGTCGAGCTGCCACTTGCATGTGCACGTTGTACTACAGGACTGCGGTCTAAGGGGATGGATTAGGGCATGCGAAAAAAAAGAAGCGGGCACGGGGAGGGACAAGGAGAGAAAGATAAGAGATATGAAGCGCAGCCATCTATAGGGGAGAGTAGGGGACATACCTGAGCCGGGCATAGCCGGTTTGATCTGAGCGGGAGGTTGCTGGTGGTGGGCCCGCGCATGGAGTGACGCTGAGCCGGGCGCCAAATTGGACATTGAGAGTGGGGAGGACCCCTGGCGCGGCGCAGGGGGACCCCAGGAAGCGGCATGTGGGTGCACGTGAGGTGGAGGGGCAGAGGGAGATGGATGCTGCAGGCTGGCCATTGCGGGAGTGGCATCGATGTGAGGTTGATGTATCTGGGAAGGGGGCCGCGGTGTGATACGGTGCATCGGGGGAGGGTCTCGAGGGAAAGGGTGTGGTGGGTAGTATTGGTTGGGCGGAGGGGGATACGAGGGCTGGGGGGCGGGCGGGGGATGAGACGGGTGCTGGTGTGGGTGCGGGTGTTGTGGCTGGTGCTGAGATGGGGGAGACACAGAGGTGGAGGAGAGAGATGCTGGGGTTGATTGGGCTGGCGGCGGGGACTCGTGTTGCGACGGAGGCTGCCGCCTGCGGGGCTGTGAGGGAGAGTCTTGGAGGAGATCAGAGACGTTCATGACTAGGGCGAGTCGAGGGCGGAAGGGGGAAAAAGAGGAGAAAAAAGTGCGAGGATGGCGAGAGGAGGCGTACGAGGAGGAGAGTGGAAAGAAGAGGCCTCAAAAGTGTGAGTAAAAGGAAAGGGCGCGAGCAAAATCAGGTTCATTTCAATTAGATTCACATCTCATCTCACGATCGAGATCTGCAACCCCACGTGGTCAGATCGAGATCAAAAGGCACTGATGATCGCTCAATCGGGTCATCTTCGTCCTCACAACACCACTCATAACCACTTCATTACTCGCCTCCGTCCGCCTCTCCCTACTGTAGCACTTCTCTGCCCATGTTTCAGCTCTCCCTCCGCCCACGACTCTTCCTCCATTGTACTTTCAAAACGGACTTTTTCCTTAGTATCCTTTCATACGTCATCATCACCCGATATAGATACCCTGATGATGGCAATTCAGATACCTTTGTGTGCATACTTATCTTCTCTGACGGGCTTTCCCGCATTGCACGGAAACCTCCTCTGCTCACCTTCATATCCAGGCGCATCATGCCCAATGATCAGCTGACCGCGCCCCCACCGCAGTAAATGGACGGGTTGCCGAGTATCTGTCAGTAACAACTCTCGGAGAAAGCCGGCGTGCCGTGGGATTCTCCCACCAGTCGATTCGAGTATGTCGATATTGTCAAACTTTTTTGCTTCATCCGTCGTAATGTCCGAGACATCATTCACAATCTCCGTCCCTGACGCACAGCTTGTTACATTCTCCGACGAACTCGAGGATGCTGATTGAAAGTACGGTGCACCCCTTGTTGATACCAAACGACTTGCAGAACGGTGGAAGAACGGCTACGATTGGCGAAAACACGAAAAGGATCTTAATAAAGAGCTCCCCATGTTCACGAGAGACGTCAACGTCGATGGTTTTGGGACACTGAATATCCACTACGTGCACAAAAAGAGCACTGTGACAAATGCTATCCCCTTGCTTTTTTGTCATGGATGTATGCATGATTTGTCGACGATATTTCATGCTCTTACCTGGATGCTTAGGGTCCGGAAGCTTCTATGAGGTCTAGAAGTTGCTGCCTCTATTGACGGCTTCATCCCCGGACCACCCCAGCTTCCATGTAGTCGCACTCAGTTTACCTGAATATGGTTTCTCTGAAGCCCCTCGAAAGCAAGGCTTTGCCGGCAAACAATACACAGAGGTTGTTCTTGCCTATATGTTCTGCATTCAATCGCTCACGTCCGTGGACAGGTTGCACACAAGTTGATGTTGTCGCTGGGATACGACGAGTACGGCAAGTCCACATCATCAAAGCTTTTCTCAATGTGTATACTGACTGTACTACTATTAGTCACACAGGGCGGAGATTGGGGATCCATGGTATATTTGCATTGCGATTTTGTCTGTTGCAGTGTACTCAATCATTCCAGATTACGCCAAATGGCTATGGATTATGGCGGAAAACATCACAAGGCCTGGCATACAAACATGCCATGGTGAGTATGCGCTCTGTTCTTTAGCAACGACACCCGATAATTTATTTCAGGGCCTTTCCGCCATCTCTTTTTAAGGAGCCATTGTCTTTCCTTGCATTCTTGGTCACACCATGAAGTGTGAAAGAGAGAGAGGGTACTGAGCACACACAATGGTTCCAGAAGAAGGGCAACGGTTACTTCATAGAACAATCCACCCAGCCTCAGACTCTTGGCTACTTGTTGGCAGACAGTCCTGTCGGGTTGCTCGCTTGGATCTATGAAAAACTCCACAACTGGACGGACAATTATCCTTGGGATGATGATGACGGTGAGTTGTGTAGCACAGACCATCATCGGCTGTGTTGACACGTGGCAGTTCTAATCTGGATATCCATCTACTGGTTCTCGTGTGCTGGCCCAGCTGCCTCCCTGCGTATTTATTTTGAGGTTGCCCAAGGTGATTGGCGCACATTACAATTTCTGAAAATCCCGATGGGTGTTTCGCTCTTTCCTCACGGCGTAAGTTTTCTTTGAAACTTGGATACAGAGAGTCTTATGTGTGACCTTTCTGCAATTGGATTCGGCGAGGCAATCGGATCGTAGCTGAATTTGAACATGACAGTGGAGGACACTTTGCGGTGCATGAAAAACCAAACGAACTAGCGAATGATCTGTGCAAGATGTTTGGCAAGGGAGGTGCTACCTATGGCATCATTCCTGGAAAGGACGGGTATGCTTGAATCGAATGCTTCCCGAGCGTCTAGACCCACCCCTTGACGTTCGTGCACAAGATCTAGATGAGTTCTGTTTGTTTGTCACATGTAAGTATATCCATGAGGTGCGCTTGAGAAAAAGATCCCAGATCATTTTTTGTTTGTATATATCGTCGATGCGTGGGTGGGGAATGTTCGCGCCCACAACTTATACTGCGTCCAGAGTCTAGTAGTTGCATGTGGTAGTGACACGTCGTGCCGACCCCACACAGGTACAGCATGTTGTCTTCTTCTGTGACGCTGTGGTGATCCCCAAAGCAAAAGTCGATCGAAACACTTTGAAGACGACATTGACAAAGACAACAGAACATGCACGTTTCGGCCGACGCAACCGCAGCATGATCACATTCACACTCCTGACAGTTATCACCTCCATGCTCTCCTACTCCACGATGGTGATGATTTGATAGATATCGTACTACCAACGAGCTGCAGATGGACCATCTGACGCTGACCCCGCAGATTCTAGAGTACCGAGTGCCAAGCACACAGTCCTTCAAGCAAAAAGCTTTGTCGTGCCAGCATGCCGTCGGAATTAGCCCCGGCCTCGCACCAGGAACAATTATCAAACACCATGACTAACCCTAATGGGGCTGTGCAATATTTAGCACCCGTTCTATCAATGTAACTTTGACTGCATTCGATCTAGACTTGTAAAGGTTAGTCCCGCGGATGGCACGAAACATCCTTTTTTTTTCGACATTGAACACCTTGCCGACGAAACGCGACATAGTATACTATAGTAGGCTAAAATGTTATTTTGTGTTTCGGGTGATAGCGACGAAATATACTTGGAGTAAACTCGGGGGTTCGGCCTCAACCTTAAACCATTGCTAAATGATGTGGCTATAAAAGGGGACCTTCAAGCACGGAGAAACATGTAAATGAGCGCAAAGTCCCAGAAAAGTGTGCTTTGGTTACGTACTTATCATAAGTAGACGCCACGATGCAGTGCCTAAACTCGATGTTTGCCGGGCACTTGCATGGGTTTAACGCGGCTCCAAGTATCGCCAACTAGAAGGAGAAGAAGAGAAGAGAAGATGCACTCAGAGAAGCGTTGTGTCACCAAGTTACAATGGAGCGTTCAAATTTCAAAGCTAAGCCAGTGTGTGCACTATTATAACACACGCGCAAGAGATAACACTGGGTCCGAGTCAGCGACACGTCATTCAAGCTTATGCGTTGAAGCATTTTGCCACCGATAAGTATGGGCGTAAAGTGGGACACCTTCCCATCAAAGTTGCGTTTGGCCTGATATGTGCCGTACGCACGAATAAAAGGTCAAGGATCATAGTTATCAGCGACAGACCTACGATGGATGTTTGTCCCTAATAAGACTTGGCTGGTGTTGTCGACTCAAGAGAGTATCGTACATGACATTCAGATCAGATAGCTGACAACTTGGAAATAAAGACGGCCCTTGCGAGTTTGCAGAGCACACTATAGATAAGCACAGTATCGAGATACAGGCACATTCTGAAAAGTGCAACACTGCCTGATAAATCTGACCAACCTTCTTACTCGTAGATGTTCAAAGAGTTGAACTCAAAATAGGCATTTGAGAATGCCCCTGGGTTGTTGTTCACATAATCTGATCGAACATGAGCCTCTCTCTTCACATCGAGCGATCGGCTGTGCAATACTTACCGACACAGTCTGAAGGGCATCCGCTTGAGCCGTAAGCATTGCCAGCCCAGTCTCCGCCTGTGCAAAGCAGTCTAGATCAGTGCATCGCGTACGCCAGATTTGATTCTACGTACAGAAGGTCAGATTGATGATGATATTCATCGGACCGAAATGAGATGGGAGGTCGCAATCTGTGTCATAGAAGTAAGCATCAGGCTCGCCCTGATTATTGCGTCAGTGGTTTCCTTCAAATGGTCTACATGGATCAGCTACCCAGTTTTCTGGTGTGACAGTGCCCCCCGGATACTGAACTTCACTAGGGACGGATCCAGAGTTGCGCTCCCAAAACCAGACTTTGATGTGCACTGCACTTCGCTCAACGGCATACCTAAATTTGCATCAGTCACCCGTCTCCATGTTTCAAAAATACATGGGCGATTCACCAGCCACCACCAATGTTGTTGAAGTTTGGACCAAAGCTGTTGGAGTCTGCAAATTGAACACCACACCCGGCATTATTGGTATCATAGACATCGCAGTCACTTCCTGTGCTAGTTCTGAAATGGATGAAACTGAGCAATCGAGCACTTTTTTGGGGAATGGCTAGGGGCACACCCAGTCTCCCAGCGATAACTTGGTTGTGCACAATCTTGGAAAATATCAGAAGCAGGCCACAGACATCATCATGGATCGAACACTTACTCGCACTGGTGTGAAGAGTTGCCTGGTTGGGTGACTGGTTGTTGACACCCTCAACGATGTCTATTTCACCCTGTACAGCGACCATCAGATACACCAACAACAAAAGTCCATTCCGTTCTAACCTCATTTGGCCAATTAGCACCGACTTCCTGAGTACAAGATTAACATGTGAAACAGAACACAAATATGATAAACACACCCTATAAACACAGTAAAGGCATAGAAACCATGTCAGTGAGCGTTCCACTTCAATGCTTTAAAACGAACCCTAATCAAAATATTGAGCTCTGCTAACATCCAAACATTGCAGGCAACTTACAGACAGCGGGCCAAGTGCCACAACCCTCGGGCATATGACCGATATCAAAACTGAGATCGCTTTAGTCCCATCAGACCTATTAGGTAGCTGCATTGAGGCTTACATCGCAACATGTTGGGTATATGTATTTATAGACTGCAGCCTGAAAGAGTTTCGTCCTGGGCCGCTAGCACTGAGGACGGTGGTATCATCCGCCTGCAAGCCTACAGTGTTTCCGGAGACCCAAACTAAGCCATCTGACCATGCCGTTCCTGCGTCGACATAGTTTCTAAGGCCATCAAATGCACGTATCACCAAACGGAAGGCATTTCACGTACACTCGGCCATTTGTGGGGTCTGCAATAGCTTGCCATTGGAATGAATCCAGGAACGGTTGTCCGGAGAGACTGGCGACATTTGAATAAGTTCGGGGTGATGCCCAAGTAGATGTAACGAGTGCAGCAAAGAAAAGGAGCGACGACTTGATCATGTCCAAAGAGACGGGGAATATTGATTGCTTGGACAAGAGCAATCAAGTGCCCTCCTCTTATACGAGGCAACAAAACAACCGCTACTGGGACGTAGCATGAAGTATTTTTCCATTCGGGCGGGCCACGGGGTCAGCCTGTTTCGCTATGCCTGTCACTAGACGACCCTTGCCAGCATCTGGAGGAATAGATCAGTAACTTATAGTTACTAGTATGCATGACGATGTCAGGCACTAAGCTCAGAGCTGTCATGGTCATGTCACGAGATGGTGTGGTAACCAGCGTGGTGTCCTGTGAGGACGATATATGGATGATGAATGGGAGGAGAATCAGGAGATATGAAAGCTTGAGTGTGGGGACGAACTTGGATCTGACGAGCAGTGACTCGCCAGTTGAAAACCACAAGGCGTCCTGATGAAAGCATAGGAACAAACTCAAATGTAGCATGGCGCATCTTGATGCAGCATATGAAGTCTGAACCCCCCGGAAAAAGTTCGGAATGTTGGTGGTATCCACGGATTTCCCCGCACTCGAGTTCGTAGCGACCGAGTGTTTGTCACACTGGAACACCATGTCCCCGGGTCCTCTGTTTCACTTCCGCACCTGCTAAGTGGATAACTCGATTTTATTTGGCCAACCGCCCTTGCGACCGCCCGTCGGAAATGCAAGTCGCGTGGAATGCAGTATATACTATCACCGCGCTATGATACAGAGTGCATCCGTCCCCCCTATCATGATATAAAGCTTGGTACCTACCTGGACCGGATCAGCAGGATGGTGACCCTGGGCGGGCACAACTTGTTCTCCAACTTCAAGTTACTTCACTTACTACAGTCTACTGCCTTATGGCGGCCGTCGGCAGGTTTATACTCGGTCTCAACAAGCAAAATTGTCTCTCTGTATGACCTTTCCACTTGTTCAGATCAAATTTCAGCGGGCACTGGTCAGGAGCTCTGCAATCACATGACATGGTGGTACACCCGGATCCACAACTTGAAGCACCGAGACTGTGTCATGTTGCCCCGGAAACTGTATAGTCTGAGTCACTGCTGGTGGCACTCAGTGTCAGTACATGACATTTACATAAGTAGATCTAGTTGAGTCGTCGAATCTGCGATGAAGGAAACGGGCTCGTCGCACATACTTAGAACATGAAGATCTTGAGCTTTGTAGGAGCTGCTGCGCTCACTTCACATGCACTGGTTCTATGCATGCGATGTCAAACTTATTCAGTCAAACTGGATGAGTAAACCGACTGATGGCGGCCCCTGACACTGCACATGATAATAAACGTCATTACCATCTTCCCCGGCCCCGAGTAAGTACATAATATCTGGCAATGACTCGTGTAGGAAGATGGGCTCGCTGCCAATGGCCTTATATAGCTCGTCGACGTGGGTTGCCTATACTCTGAATCTTCATCACTGATCCCCATTCCAGCCCGCATAAATTGCGGGGGATACCTACACGAAAAATTCTAGACTTGTGTCTACGTTGCTCACGTTAATTGCAATGGCTGAGTCACCGTTCACAATTGCCATTCCTGATGAAAAACTCGACCTCCTCCGCAAAAAGCTCGAACTCACCACCTTGCCGGACGAGCTTGAGAATGCCGAATGGAAATACGGCGTACCGCTTGCTGATGTCAAACGACTCGCAGAACGATGGAAGAGCGGATACGAGTGGCGCAAGCATGAGAAGGAACTCAACGACGAGCTGCCAATGTTCACGAGGGACATCAACGTTGATAGTTTCGGGACCCTCAATATTCACTACGTGCACAAGAAGAGCACCGTGACGAATGCTATCCCCTTGCTCTTTTGTCATGGATGTATGCATGATTTGTCGACCTGTATATCCCGCTCTTACCTGGGTGCTTAGGGCCCGGAAGCTTCTATGAGGTCCGGAAGTTGCTGCCTCTGTTGACGGCTTCATCCCCGGACCACCCCAGCTTCCATGTAGTCGCACTCAGTTTACCTGGATATGGGTTTTCTGAAGCTCCTCGAAAGCAAGGGTTTGTCGGCAAACAATACGCAGAGGTTTGTTCTTCTACACGTTCCGCGTTCTGTCACTCACGTTCACGGACAGGTCGCACATAAATTGATGCTGTTGCTGGGGTACGACGAGTATGGCAAGTCCACGTCATCAGATCTCTTCTCAAAGTGTGTACTGACTGTACTATTCTTAGTCACTCAAGGCGGGGATTGGGGAGCCATGGTAAGATTTGCATTGTGGCGACTGTTGCAGAGTATTCAGTCGTTTCAGATTACGCGCCAAATGGCTATGGATTATGGCGGAAAACATCACAAGGCCTGGCACGCAAATATGCAATGGTGAGTTCTGTATATCATTCTTTGGTAATGATTCCCGAGGATTATTTCAGGGCCTTTCCCCCGTCTCCTTTCAAGGAACCACTGTCGTTCCTCGCATTCTTGGTCACACCATGGACTGCGAAAGAGAAAGAAGGTCTAGAGCGTACACAATGGTTCCAGAAGAAGGGCAACGGTTACTTCATAGAACAATCCACTCAGCCTCAGACTCTTGGCTACTCGTTGGCAGACAGTCCTGTCGGTTTGCTCGCTTGGATCTATGAAAAACTCCACAACTGGACGGACAACTACCCTTGGGAAGACGATGAGGGTGAGCTGTGTAGTACAGATCGCCCTCGGCTGTGCTGACATGTGACAGTTCTAACCTGGATATCCATCTACTGGTTCTCGCGTGCTGGCCCAGCTGCCTCCCTTCGAATTTACTTTGAGGTTGCTCAAGGTGGTTCGCAGACATTACAGTATCCGAAAATCCCGATGGGAGTTTCGTTCTTTCCTCGCGAACTCATGGTCGTCCCAAAGGCGTAAGTATTGCTTTCTTTCAGACTTATACAATGAGCCTCATGTGTCACCTCCCTCCAGTTGGATTCGCCGAGGCAACCGGATCGTAGCTGAATTTGAACATGACAACGGAGGACATTTTGCGGCGCACGAAAAACCAAACGAACTGGCGAATGATCTGTACAAGATGTTTGGAAAGGGAGGTGCTACCTATGGCATCGTTCCTGGAAAGGACGGGTATGCTTGAATCGAATGATTCCCGAGCTTTAGACCCCTCGACGTTCCTGTACAAGATTTAGAGACATCCCGTTCGTTTGTCACGTGTAAGTATATCCATGACCAGCGCTTTGAAAAGATGCCAGTTTTTGTTTTCGTATGTACAGATTATTGACCACAAATGAGTTCGACGCCCAAGTCTCCTCGGAACGAGGTTCATTGTAGTGCATATGTACACGCATACTGCAATAGGAGGCCACCCCTTCGCTTCAAGTGACTGACCGTTGGAATAGCCTGTAATTAATACGGGTCACATTTCACCGCACTATGCAGCGTTTAATACACCGGCGGTTCAGCTCTCTTGAGGGGTACCTACTACCCAGAGGGCCGGGTTAGTGGGGGCCAGTCACTGGTACGCCGTGGGCAGCATGCTACAGGTACCGAATTCACAAGCGCCGGGTCTGGCCTCTACTGCGTCGCACAATTGCGTCATGTTGCCCCGGAAACCAATTATCTCGGGAGAAGCCTCGCTAACGAGTCACTCGTGAAGACACATCTAAATCCCGGTGAGTCGTCTGCGATGCAAGGAAACGGGCTCATTGACCAGGGAGATTTTGGACTTTTTCATCTTGCATGCACTCGTTTCATGCATGGATCCACACCATGAACTTGCTCAGTGCAAACTGAGTGAGTAAAACGACCGATGGCCCCTGACACTGTACACTATCAATAAATGTCATCACCATCCTCCCGGCTCCAAGTAAGTACATAATATCTGACAGTGACTCGTGTATTGGGAAGATGAGCTCGCTGTCAGTGACCTTATATAGCTGTGTGGACGCGGGCTGCCCATTTCATCACCGGCCCACATTCCAGCCTAGGTCGTGTCCTCGTAAATTGCAAAGGATATCTACGCAGAATTTCCTGGACTTGTTTGTGTGTTGCTCACTTTAGTTGTAATGGCAGAATCACCATTCACGATCGCCGTCCCTGATGAAAAACTCGATCTCCTCCGCAAAAAGCTCGGGCTCGCCACCTTTCCGAACGAGCTCGAGAATGCCGAGTGGAAATACGGTACCCCGCTTGTGGATGTCACACGACTCGCAGAATGGTGGAAGAACGGGTACGAGTGGCGCAAGCACGAGAAGCAACTCAACGACGAACTGCCAATGTACACGAGGGACATCGACGTCGACGGTTTCGGGACACTCAACATTCACTACGTGCACAAAAAGAGCACTGTCACAAACGCTATTCCCTTGCTCTTCTGCCACGGATGTTAGTGTGCCTTATCAGGGTGTCGTGTTTCGTAGTGATGTGCTCCCATTGTTAACCGCGTCTTCTGCAGAGCATCCCAGCTTTCACGTGGTGGCACCTAGTCTCCCTGGCTATGGGTTCTCTGAAGCACCTCGTAAGCAAGGTTTCTCGAAAAATCAATTTGCAGAGGTGGGTGATCGCATATCATATGAGATGAAACATCTAATCATTCATTCCAAACCACAGGTTATGGTGGCATTAGGGTACCATGAATATGGTAACTCATGCTTTCAAAGTTCTCTCGGCCGAGGTTAACTTGCACTCGTAGTCACTCATGGTGGTGATTGGGGCTGTCTCGTACGTTTGTGCAATAAATTACATTTCACTTTACCCACCTCCATCAGATTACGGGCACTATGGCTGTAAAATACGGCGGAAAACATCACAAGGCTTGGCATACAAATATGCCATTGTGAGCTATAAGCATTTATTCAGCAAAGGTGACACCTAACTAACTATCTCAGTGGCACTCCTCCGTCTCTTTTCCAGGAGCCACTGTCGTTCCTTTCTTCCCTCGTTGCTCCGTTGACCGCGAAAGAGAAAGAAGGCTTAGCGAGCACACGCCGCTTCCTAACCCATGGCAACGGTTACTACATGGAACAATGCACCCAGCCTCAGACGATCGGCTATTCGTTGGCTGATAGTCCCGTCGGTTTGCTTGGATGGATCTACGAAAAGCTGCACAACTGGACGGACAACTATCCTTGGGAAGATGACGAAGGTGAACGACTTCTAGATCATTGTAAGACAATGCTAATCTTGGACAGTTTTGACATGGATGTCCATCCATTGGTTCTCCCGTGCTGGCCCAGCTGCATCTGTGAGGATTTACTATGAAGTGATGAAAGGGCGAGTGGACACTCCAATGTGGATCGGCTACTCCAAGGTTCCAATGGGTGCCTCATTCTTTCCAAAGGAAATCAAATGTTATCCAAAGGCGTATGTTACTACTGTCATCTGCTGGACGATTTTAATCGATACGTTTTGTAGCTGGGTTCAGCGAGGCAATCGGGTCGTTGCTGAATTTGATCATGAGGTTGGGGGACACTTTGCTGCTCACGAAGTACCGAACGCGTTGGCGGACGATTTCTATAAGATGTTTGGGAAAGGTGGGGGTGCCTACGGCGTTGTCCCAGGAAAGGACGGATATGCGTGAAGCGTGCTGAACGTTGTTTTCTGTACGATTTGATTGTTGTAATACCTAGTCGCCTTCGTGTCTCCAACTTCATGTTATGGATTATCTCACGCCGTTCACTGCACAGGCTTGTAGTTGGACACTTTGGTCCATTATCAGAACCCTCCTCTGGTTCTCTCGCTTTCATTTTCTTATTTCTGGTTGTGCATGAAGACAATCTAGACATTTGACATTTAATTCTGCACTCCGAGTTCTCGCAATGGACCAACCTTTGTTTGCATATGGCGCCGCCGTCATCGCCGTTCTGATGCCCTCGGTGCGTCCATCTGGTCCTTGTCGTCCTTCCCTGCCCGTTCACATGATGAACACCCACTTCATCCTTGTTCTTCGAGCTGTGAGCACGTCCTTTTCTCCGAGAAGGCGCCGCGTCGTGGCAAAGACGACACGTTCGGGTCAGGGGGGGTTGCTCCCCCCGCTCGTCTGATCACTCCTCTCTCCTACACCCCTTTCCGTGTTCGTAACATGCCAATCCGAGTCTGATCTCCCTTCCCTAGTTTTACCTCGCACTCGTCCTCCTTTCCCCACCTCCCATCGTGACGCGGCCGTCAGAAAAGACCTACCGCTCACACGCATCCCCAGCGACACCTCTTCCCCTCCCCTCCCTCGCCGACGACGGGTCACTCGATCTCAGCGTGATCATTCCCGCCTACAATGAAACGACGCGTCTCCCCGCTATGCTTGACACCACGCTCGCACACCTCGCGGCGCAGCGGCGGTGGCGGACGCATGAGCTCCTCATCGTCGATGACGGGTCCAAGGACGGCACGTCTGCGTTCGCGCTAAAGCTCGCCGCACA